>JBANCY010001381.1:0-11188 GCA_037040045.1 Phorticella flavipennis | reverse complement strand
GGTGTTTTAAATCTTATTTATTTAGGTTTAACCACGAGACGGCTTCCTTTTGCACACACTGTGCGGGGACCATTGAATCCAATGATCCACTTGAAACTTTCAGTAAAGGTTCGAAATATATTCCAAAATACGTTATATATTTCAAATCTAAATCTAGGACGGACGACCCTCCTAGAAAAACTAGGTTGTCGCGTAGGATTTGAAAACCACCCACGTAAAAAAAAGTTCTTCAGTAAAAGAAGCAGAAATGAAGAAAAATAGTACTTCAGGCCTTAACCCGGGAAGTTATGGCCATATAAAAAAAGTAGAAACAAAATAGAGTGCTGCAGAGTGTTTGACTGGGGGGTTCCCTGATCCCAGCCGAGGAATGCCATTACATTCGCCTATTACAGTCCCACAGACGCACACACTTATACCATTAGACAGCGCTGAAAACGGTGGTGCGTCAGCCGCCTTTCCCACAGTTGAATTTACACACTCTTTTGCGAATAACTTCTGTGTTTTTTGTCCGAGCGACTTGAACTTGCCTTAAAAAATCTTGCTTTAAATCAAAAAATGACACCTGTCATCAATAAATGTTTTGTTTTGTGGGGGAGGGGGCGTGGCATAAAAAATTTGGGAATGTGCTTTTTGTTGATCTTCATGCCAAGTCTGTAGCTTTTGTAGTTTCTAAAATAGGCGCGTTCGTATAGACGGACGGACATACGATCAGGGTTAGATTGACTCGGCTATTGACGCTGATCAAGAATATATACTTTATGGGGTCTGCCACGCCTCCTTCTGCCTGCTAAATAGATTCCAATAAAAATTTTATACCCTTCTTCGCATTTTTCAAATGGGACCAGGGTATAAAAAGCTATCTTTTAGAACTTGAGGCGCACTTTTTGCGAAAGCAGCTTGCAATTTCTTCAAGTCCCAGAAGTAGTAGTAGCTTTCTCTGAATTTCACAGTTGCCTAACTTGGACAGAAGTATCCAGTGATTGATTGAGAACCAATTTTCCATATTAATAAAATTGTTTATGGTGACCACATTCGAATTCTTTAAAATTTCAAACAATTGCAAGGCTAACTGTGAGAGCTAAGAAACTTCAATGAATTCGTCACATATTAAATCAATTAGGGTGTTCACGTAGCGTTGCGCTGTGGAACTTTTGCAGAATTTCAGCCAACAATAATTTTTATGAACTCTGATTTGCAACGAGAACAAGACCACGAACCTTGACTACGTAAATCGTTGGACCGTTACAGAATTTACAAATGTTGGTAAATGATAAAATACATGAGCGTGTTGTAAAATTTGTGCACAAAATACTTAAAATTTTGGTATTTTTTAGGTGTATTTTAGAGCTCAAAGAGCATAATCAAAACAAACAGCTGTTGATTGTGGCGGTTATTGTCGAATGAGAAGATTGCAAACACGCTCTTTTGCAACAGTGCAGCACTACGTGAACACCCTAAATATGTTTTTTGCAAAAATGCTGAAATTTGTCCCATTGTTATTTATATTATTATTTTTCTACTTAATAATAATGCTTAATAATTAATAATAATTAATGTGACCCGATAGGGTCGTTATAGCCACAAAATAATAAAAAATTAATAATACAATCAAACAGTTACTTTACTTACCATTTGCAGGACATTCAAACAATTGATGTGCATATAATTCGTTGTTTTTACAAAAACAGCAATAAAAACATTTATAATTCACGTAATTCTAATTATGTATAATTAGCTAAAATTACGCATTCCCAATGTGACCATTTCGTAAGAACAAGTATTTTGTGGCATGTAATGGTTTTTAATCAAAACGCACCTAAGCGTAGAGAAGGAGCCCCAAAACACGCCACCTGTGGTGAGTTTCAATGTTTTTTTTACCTTTTTCCACGTAGACGCCAGAAGAACACTCCAGATTAGTTCAAGACTCTTGTCAATCTATCTGTCTGTCTGTCCCGGATTTCCCCAATGAAACATAGCACTTTGACATCTTTAGTAAATATCTTACTCGATCGGATCAAATTTTTATATAGTTTTTAGTATTACTATCAATTGAAAGTGATTTTTCCATGCTTTTCATTTTCTTCATCGGCTCATACGAATGGCCAATAATGCAGAGAAAATAAAGTATAGTTTTTGGGCTGCCTTTTGAATTGGGTTGATCGAAAATAGTTTTAGCCTGCGGAATATTTAATGGAAGCAAAGCAATCCACTTAGTCGTTCATCTGGTAGTTGATTCAATCCATACACTTAACACCGCCAGCACATGGGCGGGAGTAGGGTTCGGTCGGAGCTGTAAATAATTATATGTCTCACACTTTGTAGGTATTGTTTTTAAAATATTTATTTGAAGTAAGTAATATTTCTGACAGTAACAAGATAAATATTCCCTTTGGTTTTCCCTCGATTTACGTTTAAAAAATATTCCGAAAAAGAATTTTTGTATTTATCATTTGATTTTAAGTTGTTGTGGTTTGCAAGTTAGTTTAAGTGTAGTGTGTGTATATATAATATAATAATAATAATTATAATAGTACTTTTATACATAATAATTATATTCGTAATCATAGTGTAACAATCGGTAAATAGTTATGAAAATCGAAACAGGAAAAAAGGGATAACGTTTTTAAACGTTAAATTTTTAGTTGACGTTTTTACCTTTTTTTCATATACTTTTTTAACGTTAGTAAAGAATAGTAAAGAAATTGGATTCGAATTTTGTGAAAAGAGTATCACTGAAAACGTATGTATGTATTTATTTATGTATGTATATATAAATAAATAGGGAGGTTTCTTGTAAATGTTGCGTTGCTCAGACATAAATTAGGTATTAAAATATTTGATTTCTCTTATTAGGCGCCAACTGTTTTGTATAACTGTATTAATTAAATATTTATTATTATTATATGGCCATAACAACCCTATCGGGTCACAGCCTGAAGCACAATTTGCCTTTTATTTCTGCTTCTTTCACTGAAGAACTTTTTTTTTACTTGGGTGGATTTCAAATCCCACGCCACAACCTAGTTTTTCCAGGAGTACATGAATGGGACTCGAACCAACACCTCTTGTTTGGCGGGACAGCGCGCTATGCACTGGTTCACGGCCATATATGTATGTATTGGAGTTGTATATAAATGTATATATATATGGTATATATATTATTATATTTGTAAAATATTGCTTGTGAAACTTTTAACTTGACATATTTTGGAATGGCGGCTGAAATTTCATACACGCTCATCGTAAATTTGTTGTATAGTACCATAGAAATGTATTTCTTTTCTAGCTTTTTTTTTTTTTTTTGGTATTTCTTATTAAATTGTTTTCATTCTTTTTATTACGATTGACTTGAATGCCTTTGCCCAGTACCAACTATCATTAGATGCAATGGTGACCCAAAAAAAATGATTTATTTTACTTAAATACTTTTTACTTAAGACCCGTCATATGTATATGGTGTTAATAAACTTATTTTATTCTCTAATTCTCAGTTTATTCGTGTTTGCACAGGTCTATGTGTGCGTGAGTTTGTGTTTGGGTGTGTGTGTGTGTGAGAGTGTTCGTTATAAAGTGTTATTTACAGCTGGTTAATACTTCATGCGTCCTGGCTTTATATTATAAAAAAACAAAACACAAAAGATCAAGCAATGAAAATGTAAGAGTAGGCTTCATTTCATTTATTATTCATATAGTATTTTGTTTCCTACTAAACTATAGACACATTTATTCTTTTGTCAGCTATATCACTTTCGAATTATCTAATTATTGATTAAATTTGTTTATTGTTATTTATTTTTCGATTCTCTTGTTGTGTGTATTTTGCTTTTTCTGTTTTTTGACTGGGTTTGTTATAAATATTAGCATATTAGTATAATTTTCCCTCCTGCCTTTCGAAGAATTTCAGTGAGGTTCTTAGAAGCGTTTAATTTGTTGTTGTTTCAATTTCATTAGATTAGAGTGCTTATGTATATTTTAGTATAGGTATTTAGCTATATGCATACGAATGTGTAATGTGTATGTAAATATATGTCGTGCTTTACTCTTTCCTTTTATTAAGTTTACATATATTTCTTTCTGATTTGTGTTGAATTTGGACACAATTCGATTTTACGTGCTCTTTTATACGAAGTCGAAAATTATGCAAAATGATTGTAGAAAATTAAGTTTATTTCGAGTATTAGAGTATTATTGATAGTAGAAATTTATGGACATTTCCTAAAAAAGGCGACAAGCAGAAAATTTAACTATTAAATTGTTAAATTTGACGAAACAATTTTCCCAATTTTATTATTATTTTTAGCGGGACTTAAAGCTTGTGCTGGTCGGAGACCAAATCAATTTTCATAGCAGCCGTTATGCCGACAGACCTGCGGCGCACCCAACACGTTGGCAAACTCACTCGCCGACCTCATGCCCATTCGACGTCTAAAGCGATTTCACCCCTGCGACCTCCCTACCCGTAGGGTATCCTGATCTTGTAAATAATGTAAAAATTGTACATATTAGTTAAGGCATCCCACATCTGATTCCACACTACTTACTAATTCTCTAAATGTTAGCTCAAGCTCAGATGAATTATTATTATTATTATATGGCCATAACAACCCTTTCGGGTCAAAACGTGAAGCCCTATTTTCCTCTATTTCTGCTTCCATCAATGAAGATCTTTTTTACGTGGGTGGATTTCCACTCCTACGTCACAAACTAGTTTTTCTAGGAGGGACTCGAACCTCGCACCTCTTGTTTGGCGGGACAATGCGCTATCCATTGGATAGTTCTTTTAATTGAAAAATCACAAATCGGTTAAATATGTATAACAGCCACAAATGTGATAGTCATCAAATTTGGTATGTGGGAACAAATGGACCTTAATTTTCATTTAATCTATTATTATTTAACCTATAATTATTATTATTATTATTTATTATGTCATGAATATGGCCGAGTAAACTTAAAAATTTCTCTATTTGTAAGCGTATATATTGGAATTTTTCACAATATCCCAAATCCTATTCCAGAATAAAGTATTGTGGAAATCTCCATGTGGATCATTTGCGAAAATTGACGTACAGCAAATCGAAAAATGTGACAATGTACATGTCCGAAATAAGGAAGAATGTATATTTATGTGAGATGAGGATATGAACGTATGCAAAGTGGATAAGGATCAGAGTCTTACACAGAGGGCACTGCACACAAAACTATTCTTGATGGATAATTCAACATTATAAATCAAAGAATATGAAAGTCGGTTGGGACTTGAGATTACTCTCTATCGATGTGCAAGCAACGGAAATAAGCATAATTTATTTCTAGAACTGTGATTCTCATTATGTAATATAATCACATATTTGGATATGACTAAAAATTTAATTTCCTTGTAATATTGATGAATACCAATTGAAATTTATGTTATGTTAGATATAACTTACTATTAAAATTCATAGAAAATCAAGGTAGAGTGCTGCCCTGATCCCAGTCAAGGAATACCGTTACATTCGCCTAATACAGTCACAAATACACACGCGTGAGCTAAAGTCGGCGCTGCGTCAGCATAGGGGAAATTTTACACTCTTTTGCGAATAACTTCTGTAATTATTATTCGATCAACTAAAATATTTTAGGGTAAGTTTGAAATAAAATCCAAAATAAGTGTTCTGAAAATCTTGTTTTCAATCAAAAAATTACACCTGTTCTCAAATTTTTTTAATTTTTGTGGGAGGGGCGTGGCATCCGGAATTCCAGAAAATGAAATTTGGGCCAAACTTCGTGCCTCTGGCTATAAACGTTTAGCCCCTTTCTGCTGATGCCTTTAAGCACCCACATACCAAATTTTATGACTCTACCATACAAATTGTGACTGCTATACACATTTCGTCACTTTCCGGGAATATGGAGGGGTGTATCGAAATTTCGGGAAATTCCATTCTGCAGTTTCGAATCACGACCATATTTACCGAATTTGGTGTCGATTGCTCTATAAATGCCAAAGTTATAGTCATTTAGTATAGCCATCGAAAATCGTTTTTATCGATTATCGGGCAAAGGCGGCGTGGCATCTGAAATTCGAAACAAACTCGTATTGCGTATGCTATACACGGATATTCATGCCAAGTTGGAAGTCTGTAACATATGTAGTTTTTGAGATCGGCGCGCTTATACAGACGGACGGACGGACGGACGGACAGGCGGAGAAGCGGACATGGCTAAATCGACTCGGCTATTAATCCCGATCAAGAATATACATATGTACTTTATGGGGTGTGGCACGCCTCCTTCTACCTGTTACATAGATTTGCACAAACTTATACCCTTCATACCAATTTTCAATTGGGATTCCCGATCCCTGATATAAAAAGAGGAAGAAAGTTTGTATACACAACCATTTGGTAGCGATTATCTGATTGTTATCTGGGAAGGCTCAAGACTTGATTTGGGAAATAAATACATAGATTGCAATCATATAAGGCTTAAAGATTTCATGAATTTGAAAACATATGTTATATAGAATGATTCTCGGTAGTTTGGGATGGTATTGATGCTGTGCAAGTGCATATGATTAGCCGGATTTATGAGAAGTAGCAAATATGTACTTAGGATTATGTATATATATGTATATGTGTATCTGTAGGTATATATGTATGTATGTATGTATATAAATATATGATTAGCTTGAGATAAAATATTATTAACGGGGTTATTAAATTAACACAATAATAAAGCTGAACCGCATATAGAATAGAAATTAAATCGTATGATGGATTTGTATTGAGCTCTCGTAACGGGGCATTTTTATAGTGAGAACATAGAGAAAGAGATAAAGAGAGAGAGAGAGAGAGAGAGAGAGAGAGAGCAGTTGTTGTTCTTGTTCTTATTGCTTGTTATCTGTTATTGTTTTGTTGGTTTTCATTTGTCTTCTTCCTTTTAATTTTGTTAACTCCACATGTTTTTGTGGCTTGTTGTTGTTGTGGTTGTTTCAGCAACACGTTGTTTGTATATGTTATGTAAATAATACATAAACTGTCGATTTTTCTTTGTCTACCTTAGTTTAAGTTTTTAAGTTTTTTGAGCTCGCAATTATCAAAATCTTATCATATTTTCCAAGATCTGCCGCATTCAATCTGCAACCGATTTATTTATAAGGCAATGAATTTCCCACGTAAACTCAACTATCGCCAAAAATTACAATATCGAAGCCTCAGAGGCCAAATTGCGGCGTCTTTACCGTTGTCCAGACTTTCGCCCGTTCGATCGTTAAATGTTCGTTTGTTTCATTCTGTTATTCTGTGTTATTGTTTTTCGATGGTTTTACGATTATTATTTTGTTATTGATTATTATTTTTTTTTTCTTCTGTAATGGCTTGTCTTAAATTTTACTAAGGGTAATTGATTCACGTTACTCGCATTCTTTAAATTTAAATTTTACATTAGTTTATTAATTAATTTGTATTGCTATGAACTGCGCTCTTACTACGCCACGAGTTAAGCTTTAGCCACATAGTAAATATATATATATAATATTGATATATATATATAAATATATATATATATAATAAATAAATATATATAATATTGATAACTAAATTTTATTTCGATTTTGTTTTACTACATATCAAAAAATTATTATCCATTTGAATGTTAATTGTTGTAATAATAATTTTTTTATAATAATAATTATTTTTTGTTTTTTATATTATTAAATGTATAATAATTATCATAATGCTTTGTTATGCAAATCTGATTGCCTTAACCGTCGTCACGTCAAGTATTTACTTCATTGTTCGCAACAGTATTTTTATTTTTCATTTCATTTTTGTTCGGAAATAGTTTTGGATGTATGAGAGTGTAAAGTATTAGCCAAAAAACCAATAAGCGCTATATTTTCATGTATATAATTTTTTTTACTTCGCTTGCTCTGTTTTGTTTAAAGTTCTTTTTTTGTTGCTACTTTTGCAGCAAGTTGTTTTTGTTGTGAATTGTCATTTTAACCACCACCTAAACTTAACGCCTGAACTATACGTGGATCAGCTTTACTACCCTCACGAAATTCTTCTAATGTTAATTTGCCATCATGATTCTTATCCATTTGATCGAATATCTTATCCACACGCTTCTGCGGCGTATTTTCATCTTCCGACTGCGGTTGTTGTCCCTAAATAAAAAAAAATGAAAACATATAAATGTACGGGGTAACAGATCTTGTCAATCTATTTGGGACTCATGAAGCAAATGAATTTGAAACACATTTCGATTTCCATAGGGCGCCTTCGAAAGCATATGTTGGTTGCGCCCTGCCTCTTCTGACTGTGTAGAAGTTGTTAAAAAACAGTTCGTGTTTACTTACCACCATCTGATAAATTGCATCCACAATATTATACATCTCCTCACGCGTTATGTAACCGTCGTTGTCCACATCGTACAGACGAAAAGCCCCTGAATGAAATTGAGCGAAGGTTGTATACCATTTGACATTAATCGAAGCCAAAGACTACACAATGATGGCTCTCATTATAATTATAAGCATGCGTGTGTGTGTCTGGGTCCGTGTGTGTAGAGGACCAAAAAAAAAATACTCACATTGCAGCTTCTCATCCAGGTTGCCTTTCGATGTAACGGATAAGGCGCGTATGAACTCCTCGAACTCAATTGACCCATCCTGAGAACCATAAATAAATGAAGACATGAGAAAGAAAAGCAGAAATACAACAGCAAGGCAAATCAGAGCAGACACAGGACACAGGACAGCTGACAAGCTTTGCGTGCAAATAGCAGCACCATTACGCCAAAGTCATCACCAACGCCAACGCCAACGCCAACGCCAACGTCAAACCAACGCCCCAACGCATAAAAATAAAATAAAAGACATCGAAAAAGAAGAGCACTAAAATGTGGTTAATGAACCCATTGCTACTGCGATTTTTTTTTCGCCCAATTGATAACCAATGCGATCCCGCTCATTAGTTATTTTGAATGACAAATTATATTATATATTATATTATATTATAAACAAAGATAATACGATCTGAGAATTAATCGGATGTATCCAAGGAGCTGCGGGGCCTCGATGGGAGTAGTGTATCAGTGTCCCGTCAAACAAGAGTTCTTGGGTTTGCGTCTGTGATATAAGTCTTGGTCATTAAGGAATAAAAAATTCAATTTTTCACGATATCTGGATACGTAATATCCTCCCCTCCACCGGAATAGTGCTATATCGGGACAATTTCCAGATCGACTGACAATAAGTACTAATTAGTGAAACCAATATAAGAAGTGTTCGTTGGATCTTATAGAAAGACTCTAAGCTCCTCGGAGTTGTATATAGTAACGTACATAAAGGAGTTAATCTCTCATAGCTTTGGCCTTTTGTTGACTGGGGCGGCACCTCAAACGATAACCACCTTTATTGTCTCCAATTCTAAATCTCAAGCCTGAAAATCAGACCACCCATTCTCTGCTTCAGAAATCATCTATGTGTGGAGCAGCCACGCATTATTGGGCAATATGTTTCGTCTAATTTGATGAAAATGTCAACTTTTGTGTTCGAATTGCGTAAAACTACAGCACTGTCAATGGGGCGGGATGGAGCTTAGTGGTAGCTGAGTGGCTGAGTGGTCAGTTGGTTGTTTGGTTGGTTTGAAAATTGACAACTTTTGATGGGACATTGTGTGGTACAAGAAAAGGATAATAGCTGCTGTTCCTTTAATACTCACATTGTTCTCGTCGAAGACACGAAACACAAGAGATGCAAATTTACTGGGATCGCCTTGGGGAAAGAATTGTTTATATATTTTGATAAAGCCCTGCCAAAAGGTGACAAACAATTAGATCATTGCGGGCATATATAAATGTGTTTGTGTGTGTATGTGTGTGTATGTGTGTGTGTCTGTGTGGGACCGGATGTGCATTAACAAAATTCATTATCAGCAGCAGCAACAATAGGAACATCAACGCGTCTCTGCTGTTGTCAACAGTTTGTAAATGGCCTGCCATTCATCATGAGTTTCCTCCAGAACGTAATGTACTTAACAGGTGAACGTATACATGGTGCACTAACTAGTGGTATTTGCCTTCATAGCTTATGTGTGATATGAATTGATATCTTATGCCTCGATTGACGAGCATTATATGATGTGTGTGTGTGCGTGTGTTTTTCTTTTTTTTTTGGATCGCCAAAGGAGGTGAGAATCTTCTTAAGATATCACTGGCCCATGCCAGTGACATGCACTTCGTTGACTCCACCAGCGCCTACGTACCCTAACCAACACCACATTCTCCGCGGTACCACCGTAAAATATTACTTCGCGAGGATGGGAAGCATCTAGGCGTTCACCGCTTCACGTCGCTCTTTTTCGCATCTTCTCAAATCTCTCTGGATACCTACAATGAGCTCTTTTATTCTCTTCCAGTTGACGTCTGCCTCTGTCATACAGTCCACCAGTTCACCCACCGCGCGTATGTAACGAGTGAAGCTCCTATACACAGAGCAGTGGAACAATACGTCCTCTGGGTCTTCCATCGAGTTTTCACAGCATGGGCACTGCGCAGTGTCCTCGTATCTGATCCTGTGGAGGTACTCTCTGTACCCACCGTGCCCCGTGAAGAACTGGGTTAGGTGGAAGTTGAGGTGGCCTCTTTTCCTCTGAGTCCACTTCTCCACATTGGGAATCAACTTATGCGTCCACCTTCCATTAACGGATGTATTCCACCGTTCTTGCCACGTGAGTAAGGATACTTCCCGTTCGGTTGTCCGGATCTCCTACAGTGGGATTTTGCTTGATCTTCTCGAGTAAATGGCTCCCAAGATATCTACTGGCAGCATGCCGGCCAATACTTCAGCCGCGGCTCCAGAGACAGTCCTGAATCCGGATATGACGCGAAGTACACAGAGTCTTCAGCTTTCTACAGAGCTCCTTCTTACCCAATGCCGTGGAAGCCCATATTAGGGCAGCATACAGTAAGACCGATGCCACCACTTTGGCAAACAGTAGGCGTCGAGCTGCTTTTGGTTCTCCTATATTTGGCAATATACGTGTCAAAGCCGCTTGTATCTTCCCCGCTTTTTGGCTCACGTCCTCAATGTGAGGTCTAAAGCTGAGTCTATTATCAAAAGAAGGACTCCTAGGTATTTGATGCATTCCTTCGACTTTATCTTTGTTCCCTTGACCTGGAACTCGACGAACTCCACGAC
>JBANCY010001380.1:0-11195 GCA_037040045.1 Phorticella flavipennis | reverse complement strand
ATACATATACATATACATATACATATACATATACATATACATATACATATACATATACATATACATATACATATACACATATACATATATACCCAGATATATATATACCCAGATATATATATACCCAGATATACCCAGTTGGAGCTGCAAATGGTGCTTGCACCTGCTGCAGGGCAGCTCTCGACACCGTCGGCTGATTTATCGTCCTAAAAATTTATGTTTAGTTTATCGAAAGGCGCACTTGAAGTGGGCAACGCACAGGGTGTGCCGTGCTTATGCTTACGAGCTTACGGGTCGGGCAGGACACAGGGTCCCGCTGGCTCCGCACGAAGACGTGGCGGAGGCAATCAAGAATTTAGCACTGGGCGGGACGGGGCGTGGCACGGCGTGGCGGTGCGCCTGAAGTGCTGAGTGTCTTCTCGGTAGACTTTGGCGATGTTTTCTGTTTTTTACGGGGCGATGCGATGCGATGCAATATCCACCCAGACGGGGGCGATGCAACTATTTCAACGTGAATTTATTGCACTTTTTCTGTGTTTATAGCGGGGCTACAAGCCCGGTTTAAGCGGAATCGGCTCAAATGAGAACGTTTAGTTATCTTTTTCTTAAGCTGAACTTAATACTTGAACCGATTCATGAAACAATTCCCAAATTTTAAGACATTAAGATATCAAGTTTCATTTATTTTGAGAATTCACAAAAGTTCAAAATTTCAAATTCATTTTCAATTTTACTTAAAAATGCGTTAAAAATTATCTGATTCGATAGCTATTTTATGCTTATGTTCATATACCAAAAATATAAGTCAAAAAAACATATAGCAATCATCAAATTGTTTAGCTAAAATTGAGGTAATTCCTAGATTTATTTAGTTAATCGAAATGTCTTGCAAATTTTTACCGCCTGTAGTACTTACTGACTGGACGGAAGCCTGAAGAATGTTCTTTGGAAATATGACTAATTCATTTAAGAATATATGTATATCATATCATACATAGGTCGTTAGTATCTCACGGTTTTAATATATGTAGAGCTAAGATCGGAAACTGACATAGTTGTTTCCCTTCAAACAATTTTTTCAGAATTTTTCCCTATTTTCAATAATTTAGTTGAGGTCTCCTGATCCACTAACCGTTTCTCCATTTAGCAAACTGATCTTTAGTCTTTCCACGATATATATCATGGAATATTTTTATTTCCTAAAAGCGAACAAAGTCTCCATCCACTTGCCATATTCTGACAGAGATACAGATCCTTCGGCAGGTTTATCAGAGATTAATGATTTGACTTTCCCTAAATGTGACTTACCTAACATCCTTGATAAGAGTAATAGGAATGTGTAGCACAGCATCTGCAGGACTTCCATGGTGAGCCTACGCTATGTGTTGATAGTCACAGATTCCTTCTTATTTAACAACTTTACCAGAGGCCGACAATATCGAGGCTGGCTTAGTTTCTGAAACAATGGAAATGAGATTTAGTATAATATATTTATTTATATTTTTTTGAACAGATTTTTAAGGCGAACACATTATGTCATAGATATCAAAGATTGGTTTATATATATAAAAAATGTTTTAACTTTTTGTTGTTAATATGGTAAATTGGCATGATTGATAAAAATATAGTTTTGTGCCTAACATTTCTTATGGCATTTTTCCTCAATTTCGCAATATATCAAACCGGAAGGAGGTCCAAATTCGTTTATTCATAAACAAGTCAGGACATATTATTATTGACTAACAAAATATCTGTGGACAAGTGGATAGCCAAACAAGACGTGCGAGTTCGAGTCCCGCTCATTTCGATAGGAATGACACTCCTAGAAATCCACCCACAAAAAAAGTTCTTCAATTAAGGAAGCCAGAAATAAAAGAAAGTAATGCTTCAGGTTTAGACACGTTAGGGTTGTTATGGCCATATAAAAATATATAATGTAGTCGAATTTGGTATATTATATTATTAATACATTTCTTAAACCTAATTTATAATTAAAAATATTAGACCTTTGTTCTTAACAAAACGCTTGACTCAAGCGAGAGTTGAGCCATAAAACTACCATTATAAAGGTAATTATATTTTTATCATGATTAAATCATAAGAAAATACATGATACACCTCAATTATAGTTAAAAGTGTAAAAATACCATTCTATCCATATAATAATAGTCAGATATATTTGTATCTTTAAGATACTTTTGTATCTTAAGCATAAATTTAAAGGCTGTGACTAAAATACTATGAGTATAGATCATAAATCATAGTTAAAAGTTTAAAAATACCATTCTATCTATATAATAATAGTCAGATATATTTGTATCTTTAAGATACTTTTGTATCTTAACCATATATTTAAAGACTGTAAATAAAAAACTATAGTTCTGTTGGAAGTTTTGTATACCAAACTCAATATTGCGTTAAATTAAGCTGATCCCATTCTTTCTGATCGTACCAATAACTGGCATTATGTCGAAACAATAATAACCCCGCTGCAGTCATACTTCATTCCGACGTAGCATAAGCCTAAGCTAAACTTGCCCCTCGGTACATCGTAGGGGCACCCATATTTGCCTCTTTCCGAATCCCATTTCAGGATCTTAAAGTCCTGATTTAATGCGCTTTCAGCCAAGACTTTAAGACTCATAACTTGACACAAAGCGACAAAGGCTAACGGCTAGACAGCTGGTCGGACAAGGCTAAATGAACTTAGCTGTTGATGCTTAACATGAGCATATAATATACATAAGCATATACATATATGTATATATATGCATATATTTTATGGGGTCTGAAGCTGCTCGACTTTTTTTATATGCACGTCTCACTGTTTATTGCATTTGGACTGGGTGCAGCGTATAATTACTTATTATACCAAATGGGGCAATGTTGAGCGTAACGCTTGATTTGCTCTGACATAAGTGGCGACGACTTGCCACAGCTGTGCTTGGAGTCCTCGGTGGTCCTCGGTGTGCCCGGAGTCCTGTGTACTCGATGTGGATGTGGCTCCTATGCCTTTGTTAGCCAACAACGCGCCTACAACGAAGCCATTTTGCTGTTTGCACTCGTATTTAGCCGGCCTCTTGCCGGTCTCGCTCGGAGTGGCCCGGAGTGGCCCGGAGTGGCCATTGTGTTGGGCAACGGCAACAGCCGTGGCGATGGCCATGGCGATGGCATCGGTGGCGTTGGCAAAGAGTGCATGTTAAGTGCCTTATTATCCTGTTTATGTAACATTGCAGTTGTCAAAGGACACATGCGCGGACACATGTCCTCGCATTTTGTCGTGCCGCCGTGCCGCCGTGCCGCCGTGCCACCGTGCTGCCGTTTCATCAGTGCCACCTCATGTTTCATTCATCCTTAGTTTACAAATTGTCGCAATGGCTCTTTTGCAGCCAAATGGCCGAGTGCGCCATATTTTGAATACAAATTCCAGGCATAAACTACGCCCAAAATGGCCAAGACAAAAATGCAACAGCCTAAACGAAGCGAAAATTCCACAAGTAATTTCACTTACGGCCGAGCCAAAAACGTATCGGTTCACATTGTTGGTCAAACCAAATAGTAGTAAAAACAAGTATGGAAGGATTATCTTCGGCGCACCGAAGATTTCATACTCTTTTCGAAGACAATAATGAGTCTTGGGAGCTTATAAATTTTCAGTCCAAAACGTTAGAAAACATGAGAAACATAGACAAAACCAATATTATGGTTATATGGCAGCTATATAATATAGATGTCGGATCGTTATGAAATTTGGAGAAGCGGTAGATAATAACAAATCTTAGAAGTATGTAAGCTGTCAGTTCAATACATGGTAAATTTGGGCAAAACCAATTTAGCTATATAATATCCATCGATCCATCGATAATATCGATTCCAACCAATGTGCTGACCCATAACAAAAGAAGGCTATATGCCAAGTTTCATTACTATAGCACAAAAACTGAGGGACTAGTTTGCACTAATTTTACCATTTTGGCCCGTTTTCAGGCATATGACATATTCATACATACATTCCCAAATCATTATGCTTTCATATCATATTAGGAAATGATCTTCCGAAAGTTTAATAGATACCAATAAATTAAACACATTTTAACATAATAACTTGAATTTGAGGTTATATATATGAATATGTCAATTCTGGGATCAAAATTAGCATAAAAAACTACTTTAAAACTTCGCCAGATCATTTTTCACCCGAAAATCGGCCTGAAATCGAGTAAAATTTTAATATGTAGTGACAATTTTCATATAGGGCAAATTTCAAACGATCATAACTCAGTCAAAGATGACACGATTTGAACTTGTTTTACCATTTTGTTCATGATTTTTGAATCCAGATTATTCTTTATTCAAATTTTATTCAATTTGCAAAAATATTTTTTTTTCGGAATTTTTTGGATTTTAAAGGTAAGGGTCCCCCCTGTGTTTTGAAAAATAAAAACTCAAAATTTTTACTTTTTTCCATTTCAGGGATCAAAGTTAGCATGAAAAACAACTTTAATACTTCGCCAGATGAGTTTCATTTTTCATCCGAAAATCGGCCTGAAATCGAGTAAAATTTTAACATGTGAAGTGGAATGTTCCAAAACTGCACCGATTGTGACTTGTCATACCATTTTGTTCATAATTTTTGATTTCAATTCGTTCCTATTTTTTGATTTGTGCCATATTCTTTATAATTCACATTTGCTCCACCTTTAAATTATATTTTATCTTGAAAATATTAGAGCAAACGGATCATAATCACGGAAGTTATATGATCTAGAAGCGAGCGAAAATGCCACTTTATGTTCTGAACTCTAAAGAATTTCTTCCCTAGGAAACTTGAAAGTTGCATATCTTCCGTGCTTTTGGATCAATTGACTTGGAATTTGGTGAATCGTTAGATAATACAAAAATATAAGTGTATAACTAATTTAAAGAAAATTGATTAATTAATGCCAAGTTTCAAAAACTGAAAGACAGAAAGATTTTGGATGCAGTTTTTGCCGGTATACAACGTTTTTTCTGAGTCTTACAAACTGTAGCACAAAGTAAATATAATATTTTATTCAAAAAGTGTATAAAATATGCTTTAAAAGAGCGAATCATGAAACAGGTGGTCCTGAGGACTTCGCATCGGCCCAGCTGCTGAGATCTATCTATTACCCATGCGTTTACGGGGCAGGGCAGAGTCCAGTCCCAAAGTCCAGTCGACAATCGACTTTATCTACAATGAGACGACATTCGGAACTATTTGCAAAACTTTGCCAATATTTATTGCATTATTGTTTTTTGCCATACTTTGAGCCTGCTGATGGAAAACACAAGCAAAATTCGAGGTTTTGGGAATCGGAATGGGGACCCGTAGGGTGGAGTGGAGTGGAGTGGAGTGGAGTGGAGTGGAGTTACGGCTGCAGCTGCATTCAGATTTTGTGAGAAGTTCAAGGAGATACCTTTTTGCAGTCGGAGAGCAAAAAGTGTTACATAACGATTTATGGCTTTTGTTTGGTTTTCGGATTTAAGGAACAGCCAAAACACACTTTTAATTAATTTTGCTTAAATTATTTGTAAACTGTGCTCAAAAAGTTGAAATAATGAATATGCGTGTGTGTGTGTGGGTGTGTGTGTGTGTTATTTTCTTTCTTTTCCTTTTTGTTTTTATTTTATTATTTTTATTATTTTTATTTTTCTTTTATTTTTTTGCATTTTAATATGCATGGCTGAGCTGACACATTGCAAAAAGCCGACCGAAAATGAAAATGAAACAAGTAAGAAAGCTCAGTCGAGTGAGCTCGACTACGAGATACCCTAAACCCATCAGGGACACACACACACGCAGAGAACCACTTTTACCATTGTCAGCCGGTCCCTTTTCCTAATAACTTCTGTGTTTATTGATCCTTTTGAAACTCTCAGACTAAGTTCGAAAAACATTCTAAAATACGTGTTTCGAAAATCTTGTTTTGAATCTAAAAATATCACCTGTTATTACACTTTTTTGATTTTCTGGAAAGGAGGGCGTGGCATCCGAAATTTGGGAAACTGCTTTTTGCGCAGCGACAATGCGGAGCCACATGCCAGATTTCGTATCCCTAGCTATTAACGTTTAGCTACCAGGTAACATAATGCATATTTCACATTTTGTCATTTTAGCCCGTTTTCGGCCAATTCTAAGTCTTATAACTTCGCTGTTGTTGATCCGATTGTTTTGAAACTTTTAGAATTGGTTTATGACAATGTAACAAATATATATTCTAGAATTCTAACCATTATGATAAGGAATGTAGAAAATATAAGCACTTATTTAATTTGGGGGGACCTTTTTAGGATGGGAAAAAGATTTTTGATGTCACTTTCTGTATAGGATCAATGGACACCTACATACCAAATCTGATAACTCTTACAAAAAAATATAATGCTTATTTCATTTTTTGCCATCTTATCCCGTTTTCGATCACTTAGGATTGTTATACAACATCGTCATAAATATATATTCAGGAATTCGAACCAGTATCTTAAGAATTGTTTCAAATATAAGCATCTTTTTAATTTAGGTGGGACAAAATTAGGATGGAAAAAAAATTTGGATGCCACTGCATGGTGTCTTTGGGCACCCCCATACCAAATTTGGTTACTCTAGCATAAATATTGCGGCTGTTATATACATTTCGTCACTTTCCGGGAAAATGGAGGGGTGTATCAAAATTTTTGAAAATTTCATTTTGCAGTTTCTAATTATTAGGGGCCTCGGTGGTCCAGTGGATAGTGCACTGTCCCGCCAAACAAGAGGTTCGAGTCCCGCTCATGTCGATAGGCATGACCCTCCTAGAAAAACTAGGTTGTGACGTAGGATTTGAAATCCACCCACATAAAAATGTTCTTCAGTGAAGAAAGCAGATAAAGAGGAAAATAGAGCTTCAGGTTTTGACCCGAAAGGGTTGTTATGGCCATATAATAATAATAGTTTCTAATTATGACCTCATATATGGAATTTGGTGTTGATAGCTCTATAAATGTGAATATTACGTTTGTTTTATCGAAAAATGAATTAATCGATTACCGTGCGAAGGGGCATGGCATCCAAAGTTAAAAGTAAATTTGATCTGCGTATGGTATACACGGATCTTCCTGGGAAGTTTGAACGATCTAGCTCTTATAGTCCCTGAGATCGGTGCGTTCAAACTGACAGACAGACAGACGGACGGAGAAATAGACTGACAGGGTTATGTCGACTCGCCTATTGTGGCATTTCTTCTTCTGCCTGTTACATACATTCTTTTTTTTTATTTCTTTTTTTTTTGTGGCTATAACAACCCTTTCGGGTCACAGCCTAAAGCACTTTTTTTCCTCTATTTCTAGCTTCCTTCACTGAATATTTTTTTACGTGGGTGGATTTCAAGCCCTACGCCACAACCTAGTTTTTCTAGGAAGGTCATGCAAAGTACATGAGTGGGACTCGAACTATCCACTATCGCTATCCACTGGCCCACTGAGGCCACATACATTGCAAAAACTTATTATACCCTTCATACCAATTGGGATCAGGGTATAAAAACCGCCAATGGCAAAGAAATAAATTTGTCAGCCATTGCAATATTCCGACTGCAACGAGCCGGACCTGGACTGGCCCATCAACTAGCACCGGCTATGTAAATAAATAAAAATACACAAGTAAAATACGTATAAAGCAGCCAGAGACCAGACCAGACCAGACCAGACCAGACCAGACCAGGGCAGACCAGACCAGAACGTAACCCGAGAGGCAGATGATGGAAACGAGTCTCCAGCACCAACTCCAATGCCAACTCCAACTCCAACGCCAACGCCAACGCCAACGCCAACTCCAACTGCAACTGCAACTTCAGCTCCATTGCCATTGCCATTGCCATTTGTGTCCCCATCCTGAAATTGTGCATGAAAAATATGGGAAGACATTCGGCCGGGCAACGACAGATTTTTCCAGCTGCATCCGCATCGCACTGATCCAAAAAGTGACAATAAATGTCATTTAGTTTAGTAACGATGGGCGGTGGATGGTAGCTGGTGGCTTGTGGGCGTGGCACAGCTGCAAACCAACAATATTTATTTAAAACACGTAAGCATGCCGCATAACGAGTGAGCTCGACTCGACAGATACTCTACTAACTGAACACTGCACTTACACTGGCCTACACACTGGTCGCCCCAAAGGCTTGCCATAGCGCATGGGCTGGGCTATTCACTTTTATACCCTGCATAAACTGGCAGTGCAAGGGCATTTTTATTTTTATACAATTGGCATCAAATGCTGTTTCAAAGCATAAAATAAACAACAATTAAGCAATTTGCACAATGGAGTTCTCATTTTTAAGAAAAAATCAATGAAATATGTATATATATAGGTGGGTATACATGACTACGGTATACCCTGCTTACATTGTACATTGCTGTGGAACTTTGAATGTCACATTCTGCATATTCTCAATAAGCTATACACGCCAATACTTATACAGATACTGGCTCATCTTTTATTGTATAACTTTTTTGTTTTTAACTAAATTATAATGAAACTTTCGGGATAATATCATGACAATGTCTCATATATGTTAACCCAAAATCAAAGAAATATATCAAATATGCCACATTTTACGCATGATTTTCAATTTTAATGCAAAATGATGCAAAAATAACATATTTCCTAATGTATTTAACTTTCTATTAGATGGCCATAACAATCCTATCAGGTCCTTCTCTGAAGAACTTTTTTTGGTCAATCTTACGCCACAACCTAGTATTTCGACCCTTCTAGGGTCATGCCTATAGACATGAGCGGGACTTGAACTCGCACCTCTTGTTTGCCGGTACAGTGACCTATCCACTGATCCAACTTCAATTATAACATAGAATATAAGTAAGTCTACATCGTGTGAAGCATTTCATACAATATCCTACAAGATTTTGAAACGCAACTTCATAAGCCTCATAATTTTTAAGCGAATGGATTGAAATTTCGCACACTCTTAAGTATTGGGATTATCAATTATTCTAAAAAGTTTTATAAGAAACAGATTATAAACATGGCTATGCTGTCTTCACAAATCAAACAATATCCTTTTCTTCTCTTTGGAAAGCTTTTTACAAATTTTCTCAAGGAATATTTTATCATTGATTTTCAATCTAAATAATTTAGGATCAGATTAATGCACATAGCCTTAAAAATGAACAACAAACGCAAAAAGTGTCCAACTACCAGATATCCTATAATTACATTCAACACATTAACAAATCGTTTTTATACACTGAGCCTGCAAAAATTTCAATAATATCCCATCGAATTGGGCAGTTATTAAATAATTTCATAATTTTTTTATACATTTATATGTTTGTTTTCCGCTTAACACTTAAAAAAGTTTTTGAAATTTCGAAACAGATAACAGATAAGCTTGGATGCATTTCAGCCTTTTCCAGTGGGTTCTCATCCCCCACTCGGGCAACGCATGTGATACGTTAAGCTCCTCTGTAATCTCTCGTGTTGAATAACGGCGGTTTTCATCAATCATTGCCTTTAATTGGTCATCACCATCCTCACCAACCTCCAACGGTTGCCCAGTGCGTGTTGCAACCTTAACCTCAAAGTCTCTGGAATGGAATTTCCCCGGCAACGCCGCATGCAATTTTTGAGCATTTCAACCCGTACTCTCCGCTTTGCACAAGTAAATGCTCGATTTGCTCGATTTCACGGTTGGCAACGTTTCTATAAATGCTATTGAATCTATTCCAAACATTCAGGTAATACTTAGAATCCCTCTGAACTCAATTAAACCAGAGACTGGTCCATTGATTTAAAAACTTGCATGTGACACCAAAAAGACTGAATGTCATCATGTTTCAGATTTTCCATTTTCATTCGAATATATGATAAAAGCCGACTAATTGGGGATGTAAGGTTTAAATAGAAACTTATGAATGCATCTGTCGGAGTTCGTTTACATAACCGTTCGTATGCTAGCTATTTTAATCACCCGATTTGGTTGTTATAACCATAAAAATCCTTTCGTATCAAAGCCTGAAGCACTATTTTACTTTATTTCTTAAGACCCCCAAAAGTGACCTCCAAAATAATATTTATAGGGCCCTGTCCATCTGTAGTTTGGAAGTTAGATACGCAGTTTCTAAGCCAAGTTGGTTAATAGTTTTCCTTCATAATTCGTAGGCCTGTACCCTATATCCATATTCCCTATATCATATAACTGTCACTCAACGAATTTTTTCGACTATGGCCATATTTGCCATGTTTTTAAGCTTATGGATTACAATTTTACGCACTCTTAAGTATTTTGATTATAGATCGTTCGACATATTTTCATAAGGATCGGAATATAAGCATGGCTATGCGCCATTGACAAATCATACAACATGAGAATTCCTTCTGCTTTCTTAATTTTCACCGTAACACACTTCAAAAATAATATGGAATTTTGGGTTAACGTAAGATAAAGTTTTTCACTTGTTCAGATTAATGGTCCAGGATGTTAGGAAATTGGGATAGTAAGTAGGAATGCAGCCAATATAGTTTAGGAAGTTCCTTTAAGACGTGTGGACATTTGATATTGGATAAAACTCAAATGGCTTGGAATTTTTCTAAATAGTTTATATCCTTATAAAGGTCACACAATCGGATTATGTTTGAGAAATTATTTATCGAAAATGTGCATCGCGACAATTTCAAAGATATATTCCATTCTCTAAGCTATATTTTGGATGATATTGTGTAGTATAGTCTGCAGAATGGCCCTAAACATCAACGTAATTGTGTATTTAAAGTATGGAATGGACTTCGGATCATCCATTGTGTCAAATCTCATGATCTGAGCGATCATAAATACTTTCCCGTGAACAATATTGTCATTGCAAACCCAGTTTTGGTTTGGAATTTAAGTTCTGCCCAACTTTGACTACTCAATTCAAAAATTTAACGATTGAAATATGTTTCTCTTCTGTGTGGGGATTTAGAACTAAAATACTATTCTTTCACGATGAAGTAATATAAAATTTGGCGGTGACTATAATATAATGGAAATTCAAACGCCCGACACATATAATATGAGTACTATGGTATATTGTTGACTATCTAGAAGAATTTGGACAGTTTTAAAGAAAAACAAGTAAGAAAGCTCTAGTCGAGTGAGCTCGACTACGAGATACCCTGATCCCAACAGTGCAATACAGGC
>JBANCY010001379.1:0-11199 GCA_037040045.1 Phorticella flavipennis | reverse complement strand
ATGAGCGGGACTCGAACCTCGCACCTCTTGTTTGGCGGGACAGTGCGCTATCCACTGGACCACCGAGGCCCCCATTTTTTCTTACTCTTACTATATTTAAATATGATATAATACACATTATTTCAATACTAAAATTTGGAACACATCCATTTCCCCTTTGGGATACAGACATATTTATGCGAATATTGAATAAAGAATTTCCAAATTGGAAAGAAAATTTAATTTTTTCAATTTGCAGACATCTTTCTATCTATCAGATTCATTTGTATCTTTTAGATAGCTATGTATCTTTAAGATACTTTTGTATCTATAAAATTTTCTAAGCAACCATGAAATGGAGAGTAAACTGAAAGTGAATTTTTTTTACAGAAATTTTGGATGTGTTTTTATTTTATGGGCCAGGAGGAATTTGTTGCAGATATTATAGAAAGAGGTATGCTTTTGTATCTTTGAGATACAGGAGGAGGGTCAAGAGGGACTCGAACCTCGCACCTCTTGTTTGGCGGGACAGTGCGCTATCCACTGGACCACCGAGACCCAACTAGTCAGAAGCCCTAAAGAAATATCTCTTTTCAATTTGATCAGATTTCAAGGAAAACTCAATTTGAAGTTAGTTTCAATAGTTTGAAGGAAATGTCATTTATTGCTCTGAAAATGAGAAAACTTTTTGAAATTTTTAAAATTTTCCATATTATAACTAACTAAAAATTATACCAAATATACCATATAATATAAAAAAAATCTTAAAAAATCAAAAATTTTAAAATGTGCACAGACTTTTTATTACGTTTTTGAGCACTTTGGCCCCACTGTGGCTGCTTGGGTGGTGCTGCCTTGGTTCATTGCTCTCGGCTCTGTTGAGCATTGAACTCAATTCGCTGGGCGCTGGTCGAAATGCGGCAGAAAGTGGCTTTTATAGTACTTTTTGTGAACAAAAAAAACCTGAACAGAATACGATTATACTACCCAGTTGCAGGCCCCGAACAAGCCCCCAACAGGCCCCGAACAGGGCAGAGCAATGCAGGCAGGGGAATTATCTATATCTATATGGTATATAGTATATAGAGAGGCAACTCAATGCACTAAAACTGAATAATTGAGCAGTTGGTAGAGACTAATTAGCAATTGGAAATTGAGTTTTAAGCCGACACGAAATAGAGCAAATTTTTGGGGAATTTTCTGGACGGAACGGACATAACATGTTTGGCATTAACTTTTAGATCGAGAAAAACTAATTGAATTTAGCTAATGAGACGCAGATGTGCACTGATTGATCGAATGAATAGAAAGGATGACACCATCGTGACGCAGTTGCCACAATTTGTTGCCGGCAGCTGTAATTAAATGCCATTTATGGCCAATATTTGAAAGTTGCCACAAAAGGCGAGTGTGGCACGCACATGGCCACTGACAAGTGGCAGTAACAAAACACGCATCAACGCCCCGCGGGGCAAATGCTGACAGCGGCAACAACAACAACGATAACAAGAAGTGGCAACAACATGAACTGAGAAGTGGCAGCAACACAGGAATCGCAATGCAACCAAGCGGCACCGATGGAACCAGAGAGACAGAGAGTGAGAAGCAGCTACAACTTGAACATTGTAGCGGCATCCAGAGGCGCTTGTCAAGTAATTTGTCATACTTAATTGCAACACGCCATGAAGTTGCAGCGCAATGTTGCAACGTTGCCGTGGCTTCTGTCAGCAACAGGAACAGCAGGAGGAGCAGCAGAAGATGAAGCAGCAGCAGCAGGCGGAACAGCAGGCGGAACAGCAGTCGCTGTAGCAGGAGCTGGAGCCGGAGCCGGAGCCGGAGCTGGAGCAGTCGCTAAGCTGCATTAATTGGGCGGGCATTAAGTGGCTCTCGGCAATGTCGCCGGCATATGCAGCTCAGCAGCAGCCGCCGCCCAGGGGCTTAGTTGGGGGCAAGGCAATTGCCTGCCACTCACAGGGGCACATGCAAAAGTGATTTAGATAAATGTGAGCGAAACAACCGTTCTTTTCATACCCCCGCCTCTCAGCCACCTCCCCCCAGGCAGCCAGCCAGCCATTTTCCACGTGAATTTCCACGGCGGGAATTTGAAAAGCCGCAGGATATCGCAGGCCAATCAGTTAGGACTCTTCAAATTGTTGAACAAAAAGTTTTATAGCATCAATAAATACTCGAATAAAGGAGCCATAGAAAACAGTTCAAAACTCTAGTTGATGCTATAAAACAGTTAGCTTCAATGATTTCACAACAATTTTCCCAAAAAAGGGAATTTTGTTGCGAACTAAAATCGTAAAATACCGAGAGAATATATCATGATTTGTGAACAATGCATAACAGGAGTGGGTTCGAGGCAATCCATTTGAAAATTGGTACTTCAATAGGTAAAAAGGAAATTTAAGTGTATCTAAAATTTAATTGCAATATGTTTAAAACCATGATATATATTGGATACATGATTTATGAGGAGCACAGGGCGTGTGTTAGTAATTCAACTGGGTCAAATTTTACATGAACTGGAATTGTAATACTCAGCCTAAATTTTCTGAAACCGTTCCATTGGAGAATTGGTATCACATTAGGTAAAAATCTTAAGAAACTTAAGTGTATCTTAAATTTCAGCGCGATAGCTTAAAAAACATGGAAAATATTGAAGGCGTAAATCTACTGAAAATCATATTCGATATTTTTGAATAACGTGAAATAGTTTAACAAGTACTGAAACTGTAATATAGTCTAAAAAATTTTCAGCTATTGAAGTTATTGGAAGTTTCCTCAGTTGATTGTTGCGCCAAATATCTCTCTTAGGCTAAAATGGTTCCAAAAATTTGAAGATAGATTGGTTGAAGTCTTAACATAAGACCAAAACTATGTGCTCGAAAACAAGAGTTCCCACGCTGCGCAGTCTATAGAAACTGAATGAAACTTAAATATAGATTTTCAAAGTTGAATTGGAGGATTTGCTCATAGTAAATTCAAAGGACATAGGAGAAAATTCATATTCAGGATAAGCAATAGTTCGTTAAGCTATTCTCAAGTTATATATCTGTGAAGATGAAGTAAGATCGCTGTATCCGAGATCTTTCAATGGAAATCTTCGAAATTTTTTCACCTCTATTGAATCGAATAAATTACTCCCATCAATAAGTCCCTATGCTGAGCAGACCATAGAAACTGAAGGCGTTGAACAGAGCTAGATTTTTTGATCATGGTTGTACTTATGTTCCCAAAAACTGTAGTTTTATAAAAAAATAATTAGTTTTAGAATATAAAAAAAAAAAAATAAGTATTATTTCCCTTCGTTTCATTCACTGAAGATCTGTCTTACGCGAGTGGATTTGAAATTCTACAACCACAACTCTTCTAGGAGAGCCGTGCTTTCGATATGAGTGGAACTCGAACCCACAAAGTCTTGTTTGGCGCGACAGTAGACTGACTCACTGGTCCACTGAGGTCCCAAAGATATATTATATATATTATATGTTCATAACTAACCCATGGGGTCACAGCCTGAAGTATTATTTGCTTTTATTTCTGTTTCATTCACTGAAGATCTTTCTTGTGTGGGTGGATTTGAAATTTTCTAACGACAACTTTTCTAGGAGAGTCATCCGCTTTCGATATGAGTGGAACTCGAACCCGCAAAGTCTTGTTTGGCGCGACAGTAGGCTGGTCTACTGGTCCTCCGAGGCCCCCCTGATGCCGCTAAGATGCTTCAGATATACTACATATACATCCGCTGCTTCTTATCTTATCTTACCTCAGACACGCCCCTCTCTGGGCACGTTGACATGCAGACTACGCCCATGCCTAACTAGCTGTCATTCGGTTTTGTGCGCATGTTGGCGAAGGAGTTGCTGCTCCGATTACTCAGATATGAAACCTTAGCTTTTGCCATGTGCTTGTCACTGGCAACAACAACAACAATCGCGTGATTTGCATTATCTGGCAACATTGCGTATGCGTAATGCGAGCTGATTTCTCAAAATGTATGCAGCAAATTGTTAGGCTGTTCTTGCCTCTGTTGTTGCAGTTGCACTTGCTGTTCCTGTTCCTGTTGCTGTTGCTGTTGCATTAATCAACTGCTGGAAGATGCAATGCCAAAACTCTGTTCCGTCAGCCAAAAACACAACCCACAAAATGAACAAACAAATTGCCAATTAAAATTTAATGCCTGCAAATTGCTCTTGGTTTAAAATTTACTGAGACAAAAATTTGGAAAAAATGTGGAAAATAATCAGTCAAAAGCTGGAGAAACGCGGGAAAAAAGCCATATTTTGATTTATGTTGTATTTGCGCACAGTGTGACAAAAACACACCGAGCGTAATTTAATTGAGTTGATAATTAAGACCCGGATTGTTGCGCGACTTTTAATTCTCTTAATTGACACAAACACGGCAAATAAGCGCGGTGCTGTGAAGAGCGGCAGTGCTGCGCGGGTTGTGGCTGCAAAATGTAGCTAATTAATTAGAGAAAATGTTGTTTTTCAAACATTTATTAAATGTCATAATATTGGTATACTCTTCCTTAATTATTATTGTATCGGGTCAAAACATGAATCACTATTTGTCTTTATTTCAGCTTCCTTGGCAGAAGATCTTTTTTACTTGGATGTACTTCAAATCCTACGCCAGAACCTAGTTTTTCTAGGAGGATCATTCCTATCGGCATGAGCGGGACTCGAACTCTCACCTCTTGTTTAATGGGTCAGTGTACTATCCACTGGTTCACCGAGGCCCCTACTATATCCTACTATATATATCCTTTGTTTCAGAGCTATCCGATTATTTTAATGCTTTTAAGCTTCTATAAATTGTCATAAATATTTGTATACTCTTTCCTTATTATATATTTATAGCCATAGATGTTCAAAGATGAATTGGAGAACAGACATTAAAGTCCTTATTCAGGATAAGGAATACTTCGTTAAGCTACTCCTCAGTCGATCCTTAGAGATGGAGTAAGATCACTATATCCGCGGTTTTTCCACACAAATCTTCGAAATTTCTTCACCTCTTTTGAATCGACCCAATAACAAATTACTCCCAAAAAGCAGATAAACGCTGTATTAAGTGTTCAATATTTTCATAGCAGCAATGGAATAGGCTATATCCGATTCATGGTATTTTTTATTAAGTTCAACAAATTTGTAATTAGTGAAAATTTCAACATTTTTGACTTATTTCTTGCCAAAACTAAAATCCTATTTCGCACTTTGACAAAATTCTAATCAATCTTACTTTTCACTAAATAGAAAACTCGCTCAAAATAAAATTCGAAATCTCAGATATGAAATTCTCTTTTGGATTCATAGTTGACAGTTCAATTGTTATTTTGAGATCTATGAACAAATTTGTGAATTGTTATTGTGCCAAATCCTTTGGACTGTTTTCATTTTTATTAGTGCAAACTGCCAGAAAATATTCCAGTTGCAGTTCCCGTTACCTGTGCCGGTTACCCGGTTGCCCCATAACCGTTACCGTTGCAGTCCTGGCAACAGGACATATCGCAATCACATTGAGAGCGATTCATGAATATTTATGCCTAAAATCAAATTGAGGCAAACGACGGGAGGGCAAATGGGGCACAGGAACTGGGCTAGAGATGGTTTAAGGTACAGTAACTGGGACAGGCAACTGGGTACTGGGTACTGGGTACTGGGTACAGGTTACTCTGGTTACGGGATAAAGCCAGACATCGGGACAGAAAACGGAACTATGGCTGGATGCAGTTGTAGCTCAAAATTAGCATGCATATTGAAGGCGGTCAGCATTTGGCACCTGGCACCTGGATCTGAATGTGAATCTGAATGTGAATGTGAATCTGAATGTGAATGTGAATCTCAATCTGAATGTGAATGTGAATGTGAATGTCAGTCTGTATGGGAAGACTGAATCGGGTAGCATGCTACTAAATGTGTAAGGAAAAAAATGTAGGAGAAATTCTGTTTTGCATGGGTAAAGATAAAAACCGGGTTGACAAAAGAAACAAAAATGAAACTGGAATTCATATAATAACAGGGAACGCCAGAGGAGCGCCAGAGGAGCACCAGAGGAGCACCAGAGGAGCACCAGAGGAGGTTATAGGGGGGATAGTGTGGCAGACATGTGTATAGCTTTGTGGCATAAAATTCATAAGAACTGAAGGAAACAGAACAGAGAAAAATATGCAAAAATACTTGAAGCAACAGCAACGCCAACAAGGATTATTTTCAAGCAGGTCCAGCTAAAAATAATAATAAAAACTCCGATCCTAACCGGAGGGGGGCTTGTGGCCGGCCGGCCGTAGCAGCAGTTGATGTGAGGGACAACAGTTGTGCGAAATGAATTGAAACGTGCCACAAAATTTGTTTTATGCATAACTAAAAATGTGACCAGCGACGACGGAGAGATAAAACGCTGGGAAATTCCGGGAAATGCTGGAAAATGCCGCTGCTTAACTTATGGCCAGATGCCACAACAAACTGCTGTCTGCCTGCCACAAATCAACTCTGATGAACTCTTTGGATTTTGGGGTACAAAAAACTTATGCAAAAATTTTATATCTAAGTTTAGACCCGCGGCAATAAGCATAACAGGGTTAAACATAATCATAAAGAAACAAGAATGTTTCTATTAAGCCGATGAAATAGATACACTACGGTGAGTTGGTTCACTGTGAGAAATGAGAACTCGGGAATTATGTGGGGAAATGGTGAAAGGTGGTTGAAAAATTTCATACTCCATATGAAATTGGAACTTATTTTTAAAAACTAATTCCAGAGAATGAAGAGATTTACTTTCCTCTGAATAAGTTTCGAAACTCCTATCCATTAAAGACTTTGCACGACACTTAATTCGAACCTGCATCCTAATGAATCCCTTGCATAACACCTAACCGATAACGCCATAATTCCAACAGTCCGATCAATGCAAGAGTTCACCTCTGCAAGTATGCAATGCTTGAATGATGTATATCAATCGTATTTTTGGGTCAATCATTTTCAAATTTGGGATTAACTAAGGTAATGAAAAAATTCAAGATTCCATATAATTTCAAAGCAATAGGTTAAAAAACGTATGATATAAACCTAAATTTCGGAATATATAATGTGAGCTAGATGATATGGCAGGCCAGAACGAAGTTTTTCACTTCTGTAATAAAAACTACGCGAACTTCTAACAGAAAGACAAACAGACGAAATTATCGAACCGGTTATTATATTCGGAAAAGATCAAAAGCTTATAGATTTTATTTCAAATACAAATTTGAGAACTATTTTGATATTTTATATCGAAGTAATTTATTGGTCTTTCTGAAAAGATCTACTCCTACTATCTGGCCATAACAAGCCTATCGCGTCAAAGCCTGAAGCACTTTTGTTCCTTTATTTAGGCTGCCTTCACTGAAAAACTGTTTTTATGTGGGTGGATTTCAAATCCTACGCCACAACCTAGTTTTTCTAGGAGGGTCATGGCTATCGACATGAGCGGGATTCGAACTCGCCTCTCTTGTTTGGCGAGACAGTGCTCTAACCACTGATCCACTGAGGCCCCTAAGGCCCCTAAGGCCCCTAAGGCCCCTGAAAAGATCTCAAGGAAGCAATTTTTTGCCTCACAAGCTAAATCGACTTGCCCCGAGGCTTGATTTTAGAGCTCTACACTCCTTAGCTTCCATATTTTACTACCTTTAGTGCAAAAAGAACTTTTAACTTTCTTCAAAAAGAGCATAGAACACCAAAAACTACTTGTGAGCAATAAATTGCAAAGGCAACCCTCGCGTTTGCCGCTTTATAGGGGACACTTTCCGAGTTTTGTGCTCTTTCAATTAGCCGCTGTTCAAGTAATTTGATTTGTAAGTGATTTTCTACTTAAGTGCTCTAATTGCAATGATAATTACAAGTTATAGCCACTTCATGACTCTATGGCTCGATGGCACCATGACTCGATGACTCGTGAAGCACCCTGTGCTATTTTATGGCTGACAAACAAGCTGAATTTGGCAGCAGCTTTAGCATGTCCTCCAGCTGTTTTTTCGTTTTTGGCTTTGGCTGGACAGAAATTAGCTTTTGGCTTTAGTTTCTATTTATAAACCTGGTGGATCTGGTCTCCGGCAGTTTTACGTACATTTTTGCCGTGTGCTTATTATACGGAAAATTCGTGTGCTTCACATATTTGGCAAAATGGTGAAAAATGTTGGCATTTGGAAGAGGCATTCCTTGGGTAGCACAACATGCCCCGGGCAAGAACCACTGGCTCCGACAAACCCGCAATTTTCTCTTGTATTTCTTGAGCTTTTCTTTTGGGCAAACACTCTGTGGGGCTAGAGAACTGGGTCTTGGTCGTGGTGCTGGTGCTGGTGCTGGTGCTGGTTCTGGTCCTGGTCGAGTTGGAGTGGCATGTGGCATGTGGCATTTGGCGGGTGGCTGAAATTGCAGCGTGTCCTTAATAAATGTTTATTACGCATACGCAGCGTGGCAACAAATTAAACATGACTCGCTTTTGCATTAATGCTTGGGGCACTTGTCGCTTGCTGTTTGATGCTGCACATTGCACTTGCAGCATGTTGCTGCCACAATTGTTGCTGTTGCTCCCGCCGGATTTCGGCTGCACCGTCTCTGACTCCGGCTGACGACTGGCAATTTGTTTATTTGATTGCATTTACTGCACAAGGCAGACGGGGGCAACCGGGTGGCATGGGGCAGGTGGTATGTGGCACGGAACGCGACTACAGCCCAAACTCTGCGCACAAATCAAAGTCAACTGCGGTAAGTGGAACGACAAATAAAGTGCAACCCGCTTTTGTGAATGCAACCAGCAGCTGCCCCATGCCCCATGCCACTGCTGCAAGTAGCCGCGCCCCCCACAGCCCACAGCTGTGCCCCTTTTACCTAGCAATTGCTATTGACAATCGCTCAAAGTTGACTGGCAAGCAAATTTTTGGCTGCTTTTCTACACGACAAACCGAGCACCGAACACCGAGCACCGAACACCGAGCACCGAGCACCGTGCAAGGAGAAATGGTAGAGCTAGATGGAAAATCGAGAGATTGGAAATCGGTGGACGGAGTCAGGAGTCGGGAGTGGGGAGTGAGGAGTGGGGACGGGTCGAGAGTTGAGAAACAAGCAGGACAATTAGATTGATTGAACGTTTGCTGCCAAAAGAGCGCTGATTGCGATTGCCAGCCAAAATAAGAGTTACCCGAATTGGATATACGAGAAAGTAAGTAATAATAAAATTGATGGTCCGAATTGTAACAAAAGATTAGCAAATCCATCAGCAAAACTGAACCAAAGGTGAGTCAGTCTGTCAGTCCGTCTGTCAGTTCGGCAGTCAGCGAATCGATTAGCAAATTCAGAGGGTGTTTCTTGCACCATGCGTACCCCCCTCCAACCGACTGCTTTGCTATGTCAACCAATTACACTGGACAACAAAATCGATGGGGCAGCAACGGACAAACTTGTTGAACTAAGCAAAATCTGCTGCAGTTGTCATACAACAGGGGTAGCAGGAAGGGGCAATACTTCTATGTTTGCTGTTCTGTTTCAGCAAAATCCTGAAATTCCAAGAACTCCGATATAAACTGGGAGCTGTCAGCGAAGTGCGGATGAGTTTGGTATTCAAGCAGTGTAAGAATTTTAATATCACATCACAATAAAAATACCAAAAGTAAAAACTAAACTACCAAAAATTGAGATATCGAAAACAACAAGGTATAAGTTTTACTTAAGTTTAGCAGGTTATATCAATCGACTATTTCGACAAGAATCTTTATAGTCTTAGAAATATTTTCAGACCTCGCTAATTCAAATATCACAACATATGTAAGACATTTTTAGTTTCAAGTCTGAACAGTCTTTTACATTAGTTTCCCAATACCACAAATATATATAAGATATACTTCTATAAATAATATATTTACATACTATAATTCTGTGTCTTTTCAAATATTTGTCACAAAATATACTTATTTAAAGAGTGTCAATAAGCTTGTCTTTGTCTTGAACTAGATAAATAAAGGACTAGCAATACATATCTTAAGCATAAGTTGGTAAGAAAGGATTATGCTCGGCACGCCGAAAATTTTCACAATCTTTTCGAAGTGCTGGTCTATATTAGTAATAAACATTGCATATACAAATAGAACTGTAAGCGACTGTTATAGATTCCCAAATAGGGAATTTGGTTCTTACGGCAGATTTAGTTTTGTGAACTTGTTGAAACTTGGTATATCAATAACTACTAAAGAAATTTTAATGTGTTAAAAAACTGCATTCCAATAACATGAAAAACCTGGAAAAGTACAAGCGAATCCGTCTTTCACTCGTATTGCAGCTATTGTCATTTGATGTTATTGAAATTTGGTGTAGCGATAGATAATAAAGAAACTTAAAGGCTTGAAAAATTACAATCCAATAGTTTGAAAAATATGTGAAATACAGCAAAAGCAACATTTACTGGTATGAGGGTTATACGATATAGTCGTTCTATCTTATTGAAATTTGGTGTAGCGATAGATAATAAAGAAACTCAAAGGCGTGCAAAATTACAATTCGGTAGTTGCAAAAATATGTGAAATACGGCTAAGCCTACATTTACTGGTATGACGGCTATACGATATAGTCGTTTGATCTTATTGAAATTTGGCGTGGCTATAGAAAAAAGAGAAGCTAAAGTGTGTGAAAAATGTCTGTAGAATATCTTGCAAAACCTGTCAAATATGGGCAAAACCAACTATTACTAGTATGACAGCTATAAGATATAGTCGTTCAATCTTATTGAAATTAGGTTTGGCAGTAGATAATAAGGAAACTTAGCTGTTTGCATAAAAAAATATGGGATAAGTGCCCAAAATGATAGCTATATGATGGTCCGATTCGACCAGTTACAACAAATGTGCAGCGTCTTTAGCGCATTTCATGAACTAAAGGACTAATCTTGATAAGAGAAGACAGGTGGACAGATGGACAGATAGCCGATCAGGGCTGAACCGATTTTTGTGTTCTTTTGAACTATTTTGATTGTAACTTCGTGGGGCACGACCCATTACAAAGTGAATAAATAACACTTTCTTCGAAAACAGTATAAAATCTATTCAATTTCAGTTGGGAAACCTTTTAGGAGATCGATCTTTAATATGTCCTTCTTTATACATTATTATTATTATTATTATGTGGCTATAACAACCCTATCGGGTCACAACCTGAAGCATCTTCCTCTGCCGAGGCT
>JBANCY010001377.1:0-11217 GCA_037040045.1 Phorticella flavipennis | reverse complement strand
CGGGCTTCTTGATGATCAGCCCGTCCTTGATGAGCTTCCGGATGTTCTGGCGCGAGTTCTTGTTGGCGATCTCGTTGACCTCGTTGGGGTCCAGCCACACCTTCTTCTTGCCGCAGCGCAGCACGGAGGCGGCCAGACGTTTCTGGAGCTTGAGAGAAGTCATCCTATGGATCTTTGGCTGTCTGCGATTTCAGAATCTTTTGTAGGTTTTTAAAAATTTTTTTTTTTAATTTTCGGAGAGCCTGCTCGAATTTTTTACGTCTTACTCCAATGACTGGAAATCCGGTATTAATTCTATTTGTCAGCACACACAGGGTGATTCCATCGTAGAGTTGGTAACTTTGTTATCGATTGAATCGATACTTTTCCACGATATTTTGTGCTATTCTCATCGTAGCAGATTGGAAGCTTAATTATTAATTGTTACATGGAAGAGGAACACATTAGTGTCGAATTTTGGATGTTAAAATTCCAGATCTATGATGAAAACATTAAGATCAACTAGCCAAATGGAAGGGTGAATTGTCGGCTGAGATGTTTGCTTTTGAACACATTGTTCATAATTTTTGATTCCATATCGTTTTTCATTTTTCATTTTATTGATTTCGTTTTTTTTTATTTAAATTCTAAATTTTTTCGGATTTTGAAGTAAGGGTCCCCCCTGTGTTTTGAAAATTTTTTGAAAACTAAAAACTCAACATTTTGATTTTTTCCCAACATTAGCATAAAAAACAACTTTAAAACTTCGCGAGATGAGTTTGATTTTTTGCCCAAAAATCGGCCTGAAATCGAGTAAAATTTTCAAATGTTAAGTGAAAAATAGATTATGGGGAAATTTCAAATTTTATTCATATCGTTAAAAAAATTTTTTTTTTATATATTTTGTATATTGAAGTAAGGTTGATTCGTTTTAAAAAAAATTTTGAAATGAACTTTTTTCATCTATCGGTTACAAACAAAAAGTCGGTTTTGCTCATAGTTATCGTCTTTTGCAAACTAAAGGATCGAAATTTGACACACTCTTAGGTATTGTTATTGTTTATCGCTGCACCAAATTTAAAAAGAATCGAAATACAATATCATATAGCTTTCATACTACTAAAAGTTGCTTTTGTCGATATTTTCCAAGTTTTTCAAGCTATTAGGTTGAAATTTCGCTCACAGTTTATAAGCAATCCCGGACAATTCAATTCTTATATACAACGTGTCAATACACGATGTATATACATATAAAATAGAGTATCAAAAGTTCGGCGTGCCGCAGTTAATCCTTTCCTCCGTGTTTTTCCCCCCGTTTTGTGCTCTGTCTGCCACGCTGCGTGCATTTTCTAATTAAAAACGTTGTGTGGAAAAGCCCGGAGGGTCGGGGAAAAGTCGGAAAAGTCGCCAGAGGCGGCTAACGGCAAACGGCCATCAGCAATCGGCAGTTGGCTAATTGGCAACAAGATAAATCGCTGTTGGCCAATTTGCCGAGAATTATGCGACAAGATCAATTTCGTGGCCAAGGTCTCTGCGACAATTGCCGTAAATTGTGCTACCCATTGAGTGCCTTGCGCCTTGTGCCTGGGGCCTCGAACCTCACCTGCCCCCACCTGCCCCCACCTGCCTCACCTAACCCACCTGCCTCCTGCCTCAGCCGAAAACCTGCAACTCGACACCAATAAAAACTCATAACAATTTTTACGACTTTGGTTTACGCCTTTCTTCGCGTATTAAAACCATCAAAATAAATAAAACCAGTAAGGAGGGACTATCTTCGGTGCACCGAATATTTCATACTCTTTTCGAAGTTAGCGGTAGAAAATGACGAAACTTGGGAGTATGTGAACTTTCAGTTAAATACGTTTGAACACATGAGAAATAGGCCCAAATCGACTTTTCGTTATATGGCAGCTATATGATTTAGCAGTCCGATACTTATTAAATTTGGTTAAGCGGTAGATAAAAACAAATCTTGGGAGTGTGTGAACTTTCAGTCCAATACGTTGGAAGATATGAGAAATATAGGCAAAACCGACATTTCGTTATCTGACAGCCACATAATACAATGGTCCGATCCTTTAAAAATTTGGTGGTACGATAGAAAATGACGAATTTTGGCAATATGTGAACTTTCTGTCCAATTCGTTGGAAAACATGGGAAATATGGACAAAACATACTTTTGGCTATATGACAACTATTCGATATAGTAGACCGATCATTATGCAATTTAGTGGAGTGATAGATAATAATGATTCTTGGGAGTGTGTAGGGTTTCAGTCCAATACGTTAGAAATCGTGGGAAATATGGGAAAATCGATTTATGGTTATATATAGTGGTCCGATCCGACCGGTTCCGACAAATGTGCTGACCCATAACAAAAGAAGACTATGTACCAAGTTTCATTACGATAGCTCAAAAACTGAGGGACTAGTTTGCATTCGTACGGACGGACATGAGTCAATCGATTCCCCTTGTCCTCCTGACCATTCTCAATGTAACTTTTGGGGCTCTACGGCGTTTCCTTCAATGCATTTCATACTTTCGGACAAAGTGAATATACTTTTTTCTTTGAAAAGAGTATACAAATAGGGGAAAAGCAACGCCGGAAAAACTGTTACGGCGCAACAGCATCAAGCGGGGGGCGGCGGCGGGGCGTGGCTGTGCATTTGGTGCAAGTGTTTTGGCATTGGATTTGAAATTAATATAACTAAAAGGTTTTTCACGCTCTGCGTGTGGCTCTGATGGATGCTCTAGGCGAAACGCCAATACCGCCGCCAGTGCTGCCCCCTCCCAACTTTCCCACTTGCCCACCAGCCCTCCGCCCCCTCCGCCGTGCACTGTGCCCCGAGTAGTTTTATTTTCTATTTATTGATTTCCACTCGAGCGAAAGAAATGCTTAAAAGAAGTGCAAAAAGACAGCAGAAGGCTGACTGCCCGTAGTTTTCTTCCTCTTCCCTTTTTTTGGGGGGGGTTTTGACAGTGACGTAGCGGTAAATATTCTCGGAGAGGGGTGGTCAAATTCAAGACCCAAAGCACAGAAAAAGATCTTAACTCAACTTAATCCATGCTTTAAATTTATTTTTAATCTTATTTTGTGGAATAGAACTTTTTACTGGAAGTCAAAGCTCCTCGTTGTAGTGCTCGTTGAACCCATTTGCCGGGTATAGCACTTACATGACATGTGATAGGTTACCATTCTTGGGATTAGCTTAAAACTTTTAGGGATTGCCAGCGTATAGCTTCAGCTGTAGCTACAACTTCGAAAGTTCTTAACTCTCTTACAACTCCCATCTTCCGGGTATTGCACTGCCTTTATATTTGTCTTCCCAAAGCTTAAAGCAGCAATAACCATTCAGAATTTATATTAAGCAAATGCTTAGATCAAAGCAACACTATGATGATACCCATTTTTACCTATCTCCCATCTTCCGGGTATTACATTGGCTTATGTCTGTAGAAATCGAAGTACACATATACCGTCCTAAAGCACATGCTTACTTAAAAACAGCACTATGATGGTGTCCATTTTCCGGACCAACTTCTGTTACTATCCTTGGCATAATCGAGTCTTGAAAGAAGAGAATCTCAAGTTCAGAATTGACAAGATCAAGTCGAATACATGTTATAAAAGCTCTTAACGTCATTAGGACACCCATTTTCCGGGCATAGTTCTTGGGGAATATTCTCTAATCATCCTTGGCATAAACAAGCCTTCAAGGAAAGAGATTTGAGGTTCAGATTTTGAAATAGTAAGAGAAATACATATTAAACCAGCTCTTAGCGTCAATAGGGCACCCTTTTTCCGAGTAGTCCATACCAAAACTGTTTTCCATAGTGTAAATTTCTACCATTTTCATAAAAATTGTAAGCCTACGTTATGATTATGAAGTTGAAGAAGCATTAACCGCTGGTATAACACTGCGCCATTGTAACAATCTATGGGTATTCTATTCTATGTTCATCTCTAAGCTTCAATACAAATGGGTTTCTTCTTATCATCGACTATCGATACAAGGAAAATCTGTATGCCAAAAGCTACTGCACCCTTCTTCCGGGACGAAAAATTTCAATAAAATCGATTATTTCTTACCATATCGACCATATCAATTTTAACATCCAAAAGCACTAAGGACTATTACAGTACCCATCTTCCGGGTATATAAATTGCTTTTCATGTCAATATATGATTCAAAGTTGATATAAATGGGGTTTCTTGTTATTTTTCGACGGTACAAATTCAATCCCCGCTCCAAAGGGGATACAAAGCCAATTCTAAAGGCTAAAAGTTTTAAGCACTCTTCAGCACCCATTTTCCGGGCATATTACTAGTTTTTCAAAATTTCAATACTTTTAAAGGTTTTCCCCCTATATTACGTAGTTATACATGTTATACTACAGCTGACTTGTCTCCCATTTGCCGGGTAAACTATTCCATGCCCTTTCAGGCGTTGACGCTGTGTTCTTCCTTCAAGGGTTAAAGCCAAAAAAAACCCGCTCTCCTGGCCATATTTGATAGCAAAAGCATTGAAATTGTTATTTATTTATTTATGCATTTGGCTGCTGATGCTGATGCGACCACGCCCACCGCCCATAGCACCACGCCCACAGCCCACCGCCCCCAATATCTTCTAGGCAAACGCACAGCTTTCACATGTCCTGCCAACTATTTGGCATATTTATCATAGCGAAAGCATTTATGGCTTTAGGAAGTGAAACGAGGCTGATGAAAGGAGGCGGAGGAGATGGAGGAGGAGGAGGAGGAGGAGGAGGAGAAGGTAAGAGGAAGAAACTGGTGGTAAAGGGCGGGAGGTAGGAGTCAAGTGTAGATAAGTAATAGGGAGACGCGTTGACTGCAACAATCAATGTTTTACCAATTTTCGAAAATCAACAACTTTTTGGGGCTTTAAGAACTTAAAGCTTGGGAGGATGCTTCAAAATGTAATCGGAAGGATAGAAAGGAAGTGAAATACAGTTTAAATTAACACAAAAACCTTAAGAACCATTGGTTATTTGAATTCCATATGGAATATATTCTGAAATCAGGCAAATAATCGTGGATTGAAATGACTCGCGGAGTATGCGGCGTCCGAGCAAGGACTCTTATAGGGTTATATAGTCCCTGCTCGGGCGCTCGAAGGATCGTCCATGTTTATTTGCTTGATTTCTATAGATATTCATTAAAAAACGATTAGTTCATGCGAGTTCTGAACAGGGACTCTTATATGCTTGTCGAGTCCCTGCTCGGGCGCTCTACGGATCGTTGGAGTCTACGATTATTTGCTTGATTTCTGTATGTATTCCTAATAAACGATTTATCAGCACTCGGGCAGGACACTTATGTGGCTGTTGTGTTCCTGCTTAGTTGTTCGATGTATTGTTGAGTCCATTATTCGCTTGATTTCTGTGTATACTCCATATAAAACGATTGTTTGAAGCGGCGCCCGAGCAGGGACACTTGTGTACTTGTATTGTAACTGGCACAAAGAACACTATGATGTTACCCATTTTACGGGTATATTTCATAGACAAATTTCTCTAATTAAGCTTGACCTAAAAAAGCCTTCAGAGAAGGGTATCTCAGGCTCAGAGTTGATATAGTAAACGAAATACAAGTTATAGTTAATTTTAGAGTTTAAGCTGCACCCGTTTTAGGGGCAAATGGAATGGCATATGGAATATATACTAAGCTATGGTACGTAGTGTGTTTAAAAAAAAGTTAAAAAGTTAGAGATTAAAATGTATAGTCCTTCGATCTTATAATCCAAAGTCGGTGCTTCGAGCTGTTTGTATAGTCCCTGCTCGGGCGCCTCCTAAGTTATGTTGTTTGTTTCTTTAAAGAAAAATTTGCTTGAAGCTTTGATCCTACAATCACCAGCATATACTTGCAGCTGCTTGTGTAGTCCTTCCTCGGACGCCATGCTTGATTGATCCATGCTCGGGCGCTGCCTAAGCAATGGTACATTATATGTTTCTCTAAAGTAAAGTCCCTGCTCGGGCGCCGCCCAAGCTATGGTACGTTGTTTGATACTTTAAGGAAAATCTTGCTTAAGAGCTTACAATATAAAGTCTTTCGATCTTATAATCAAGAGCCTGTACTTGCAGCTGTTTGTATAGTCCCTGCTCGGGCGCCGTGCTTGATTAGTCCATGCTCGGGCGCCACCTAAGCAATGGTACGTTTTATGTTTCTTTAAAGAAAAGTTAACTTAAATTTATAGTCTCTCGATCCTTTAATCAAGAGTTTATAATCCAAGCATTTGAGCCAATCTGCAAAACCCCAAAGTTTGCCTTAAAGTCTGCCCAGAGGCGGCCCAAGCAAGTGTTGCCTTCAAGTTGAATTTGTGGAAATTGTGGCCTTCAGGTGTAAATATTATCTGCATTTTCACGCCAAGCGATTGCCAATGCAACAACAACAACAACTACTACTATAACAACAACAACAAGGACAACAACAACAATCAGAAGTTGCAATTGCAATTGGAACTGCAACCGTAACTGGAGCCGGGCCAATCTTTGGGGCAGGTAAAGACTTTATCTTGCCAATTGCTGCGTCTCGTGCGGCAGCTTGAGGTTGCAACTTGTTGTTATTGTTGCACCCACCTGCCCCACCTGCCCCACCTGTCCCACCTGTCCCACCTGCCCCGTCTGGAGCTCCTGCTCCTGTGTACATTACGCTAAATTACATTTTGAATATTGATTCTATTCGAAGCTGTTGACCTTCCTCCAAGGCAACCTCTCAAGTTGTTACTCCCTGCAGATGCCAATCGAACTTCAACTTCAACTTGCCCCCCTCCACCCTTGCCCTTGCTTTCCCCCTGCTTCTTCTTCTTCTTCTTCTTCGATTGCATTTTGCGGTTTGCCATTTGCCATTTTCGCTCATTTTGCTTCGCTTTCTTCGTCCTGCTTTCCCTGCTTTCCCCGCTCTCTCTTCGGTCCCCCATCAACATCTCGTCAACAAGCTTGTCCCTTAATTTGTTTGTCTGAAGCTTTCCGACAAATTTATTCAATTTGTTTGGCCTTTGGGAGCACGATAGTCGCAAGTGGCGATAGTTTTTGCTTTTTAGCGATATAGCTGATAGTTCCAGGGATAAACCTACTTTAAGACCTGCCTTGTCAGAAGATATTAAAGACTTTTGGCCGATTTTCAATGTGATTAACGTTGCCAGGTTTAGTTATGCCAGCGATAGTTGTGCGATATTTATCATAAATGCCTCAGTTTGATGATATTTTGTGTTCAGACTTCATTTTAAAGGGGATCAGATGTATTTCCTTTACCATCTCTAAATTGCGACAATTTATCATGAACGAAGTTTGGGAATCAGACTGCTTTTCGATGCCATCTCTCAAAAGCGCCTGCTTAATCTTAATGCGATAGTTTGGCGATAGTTTGACAACAGTTTGACAACAGCTTGATGATAATTAGGCGATGGCTCGGAGATACTTTAACGATAATATGGTGATTATATTTTGACTATAGACTAACGAAAGTTAGGCGATAGCTTAACGATAGTTGGGCGATGACTTGGGAATACATTGACGATTATTTAGCGATAGTTTAGCTATAGTTTGTCGATAGTGTAACAATAGCTCTGCGATACTTTGACGATTATTAAGCGATAGTTTGGCTATATATATCGCGATAGCTTGTAGATATTTTGGATACAGTTCGAAAATATTTACAGCTTACTCAGAAGAATTCATCGGTAGCTTTTATAACTGCTGACTAACTGTCTTCTTCTTGATAGTTTCTGGATTCTTAGGGCTCAAACTTTCTTTCCTCATTTATTTAATTGAAAGAAGAGTCGCATAGACCTAAGAGACTCAAAGGGATATTTCGAGCTCAGATTTCACAGAATTTAGAATTAACTTATAATCATATAGGGTACCCAGAGCAACTGGGTCTTCAGACTATGAAATGTGTGGGGTTCCAATCCACGGCCGCACGACGATGCGCTATCCAGTGCTCTACCGAGGCCCTCAGATTCAAAATGGTCCTCTTATGGGCTTGTAGTACGGAATTTGGTTCCGGTACAAAAATGATAGTTAAACCAAATTGTCTTAATTCCACGAAAAAAAGCAAGACTCTACGCCATCTTCTCCCAGAAATAGAGCGAAAATCGAAATCCAGAGACATTTCCAGCCATACAAAGTTCTCAATCTCCCTTCACATACGCCTCTCCATAACCTGTAAACCACAAAGTAGAGCTTAAGAGCTGTCTCTGCCCTCAGCTCTGAACCGAAGCTAAAACCCTAATATGCTTCGCCAGCTTTCCTAATGCCAATTTCCAGGTGAAAAGTCAATGAAAATGACAGCAAAAATGGCGAAAAATCAAGGTAGATTCACTCGACTCACCTGGCCAGTGATTTGCCGATTGTCGATTGGTAGGGAGATTGTTTGCCGAGATTCGAGCTTCGAGATTGTTATGCGGATTCTAATTCCGATTCAGGTCTTTAGGCAGATTAGGCAACAGCTACGTGTGCTGGCGCAGTGTGTGCCGGAACGGGGCGCAGAGGCGGGGCGCCGGGAAGTAGGCCCTGGAGAGATATGCACATTTGAGATTGGGATTTAGTCGGGCATTCAGTCACGCACATAGTGCTAAAACATTTCACAGACACGCAACACCTGAACTTCACACAGAACAACACCCACGCACACACGCATAACGGGTGTATGCGCACCGTGTGTGAGGCACAATTTTTAATACCCTATAAACATGCAAAGAGCTTAAAGTGCAGATTTTACTGCTTTTTCAACACAATGAGATACAGACATTACATAAACATTGATTTAAATAGAACTTCCAGATTGGAATTATCAATACATCATATACATCACAATTTACTACAGGGTATTCTTCACTCATTTGGTTGTTTCTTGTGCATTTCTTTTGTCCAAGTGCAGTACAAACTGCTAAATAAGAAACTTATAATATTGTGGAGTGTGCAAGAGGCTAAGAAAATTGAAGAAATACGTGTCAATCATTTTTCCTGGCTTCAATCAAATGTGTAATTATTACACAACTTTTTTGAAATGATATAAAAACAAGTTACTGGGAAAATTTGCTACACAAATCGGTCCCATATTGGTTTATGGGACTATCAATCCATTTAGCCATATATCTATAATTTCTCAACCGTCATTCATCAAACATTCGCCATTTAAGCGAATCAATGAAAACCCATTCAATAAATAATCTTATTTCAATCAACAGAAATTTAAGAATATTTTCTCAATTATTAGTCAGTCAATCAAGCAATAATTCAATTATCTCCATATTTAATGAGTTAAGGCCTCTGGCAATCAATTTATTTTATTAATGATTGAATTAGTCAATCAATTATGTCATCAGTCTAAGTCTGACTGTCCGTACAACTAATAGTCAATCAATAACTTACAAATAAATCATTAAATTAGATAGATGATATGGCAGAAATACAATCAATTAATGAGTCAAGTAGTCTGACAGTCAATCAATAAAATATACAATAACAGCCCAGCAATAAAAGCCGAAAACTTAAGTCAATCAGCCAAACAATCAGGCTATCAATTAAGCAATAAATTAATTATTGCTCCATTCTGTAAGTCAATGTATGTCAATCAATAATTGACTTAGTCAATCAATTATGTCAGTAATGATTGAATTGCACAATCGATTACGTTATCAATGATTAAATTCGTCGCACTATCAATTTAACTATGCATTAAATGTGTAAATTGATCTGGCAATCATGCAAAATGGTTTTGCTGTCAATCAACGAAATGTACAATATCAGCTTGACGATGCAAGCCGGCCGCTCTAGTCAATCTACAAATCAATCAGGTACTTATTGGAGCCATCAAATAATAATGAATTTTTTGACTTATTTAGTCAAAACCTCTGTCAATCAATTTGTGCTATTAATAATTGAACAGTGAGACTGACAATCAAGTTATTAGTCTATGAATCATTCACAAATCAATCATTAAATTAAATTACTGACCTGCCAAACATTGCAATCCACGAATCAAGTAGTCTGTTAGTCAATCATTTGTACAGTCAATCCAAAAAACAATCAATCATATATCAATCATAATATAATTGATTATTATATAATTGATATGTCAGTCACGTAATCACTGAGTGAGTCGATTGATCTGGCAATCACTGAATGGTTCAGTCATCAAGCAAGAATGATCAATCAAACATTCGGTTAATTCGTTTGGCTGAAAATCAAACATTTACGTAATGCAGGCACTGAATTATTCGTCTATCTCTACGTCAAACAACAAACCTATCAGTCAATCAATCCATCAATCATAAGTGTTGCCTTAGCGAGTTGCCACTGTGCTCAGCCCTTTGACATGTGCTGCCATCTGCTGCTGTTGCTCCTTCAACCTGGCTCTGGAATCGGGTTTTATTACTCGACGAGCCTTTTGTTTGCCCAGGCACACACACACACACACACGTGTGAGTATGTGTGTGTGTGTGTGTATCTGTGTGTTGGTGTGTATCTGTGTGTGTGTGCCTTGGCTTGTAATAAAAAGTAATTTTAATGTGTTAATTCAGTTGGTTTGTCGTTGGCAGCGTGTCAGGGATTAACTAACAAGCCGAGGGAGCCGGGGGAGCTGGGGGAGCTGACGAGGTGGGCGGAGGGCGGCTGAAGGAGGAGGACGAGTGTAGTGGGCGTTAGGCAAGGCTGTGGGCGTGACAGAGGCGTATGTTGACTGTGAGAAGGCGCAGCAGGTGCGACCTTTCCGTAGGGGTTTTGGGTTTTGAGGAGTTGGTTGAAATGGGGGACGTGGGTTGGGGCAGGTCAGTTAAGGCTTAAAGCTGCAGCCGAGTGGAAAAACGAGTTGCAAGGAAAACAAGCAACAACAACAACAACAGCAACAAACTAAACAAATACACGCGTTGTTATTGTTGTAATTGTTGTTTCAATTAACAACTTTTTCTATTTCAGCGCACTTGAAAATAACAACAAAGAAGGCTAATTAGGCATGCAAGACTAGCAGATACCCCTTTAATCAGGGTGGAAAAGAAAGAGAGATTGGTAGCAAGGCAGAGGGATGGACAGAAAGCAGTTGAAAGCGGAGGATACAAAGTACATTCGGGCTGAAAGATGACTGAAAAGGATGACAAACGGACAGTTCTTTGGGAAAACGAACAAAAAGTTCAGACAGACAGACAGATAGACAGACAGATAGACAGACAGATAGACAGACAGATGGACAGACAGATAGACAGACAGATAGACA
>JBANCY010001376.1:0-11219 GCA_037040045.1 Phorticella flavipennis | reverse complement strand
CACACACACACACACACACACACACACACACACACACACACACACACACACACACACACACACACAGACACACACATAGACTATGTTCCTGCCACTGCACCGTGGGACAAACTATGCATTTTTAAACACTCGAGTCCAGTTTCTTCCATGATTTGTTTTAATTACTTCAACCTACGCCAGACCCAAGTAAACAGGACTTTGGCCATAAAAACGCAAAAAATTAGTAACCCTTTTATACATATGGAGCCTCGGTGGACAAGAGGCTGTGGGTAATCAAAAGATGGTAATTAGAAGGTGCAATGTCTGGGCTCTACAGTGGATGGGATAGGACTTCCCAACGAAGTGTTTCCTTTAAATTTTTAACGACATCAAACGCACCAATTGTCGTCGGTATACCTCCCCCCTGATAGAATTGTTTATACTCTGATTCCGTTTGAAAAATGGAAAGAAGAGTATAAATATTCCTGATCAATAACCGAGTCGATATCGCCATGTCTGTCCGTCTGTTTACATCAACCAAATAAAGTACATTTCAACATATTTAATATTAGACTTTAAACAGCTGAATGCAATATTTCAGGTCAAAAAAAAACTCTCTGGAAAGTCTTAAGGGTTAAGAGCTTTCATGTGAAAGTTGAAGAAAAATCATTGCATACTTATGGGGGCATATTTCCAGCACACAAATTGGCCGCCTATCAAACTTAATTAGTGCTTTGCAAATGATATTAAAACTTCAAAGAAACCGGAGATAACCTTATATCTTATATATATTATCAAATATTTCTTAGTATAAAGGAATAAGAATTTCGGTGTAAAGTGGGAAATGTCAAATTCATTGCAGAGTCCTCGAAACATAACCTAGCGTTTAACTAAGATAAATATAGTATGTGCACATGAGGTAGCCTAATCTAATATCAATCCTTAGTTGATATCCTCGATAGGCGCACACACACGTTGATTTTGAAGATAGCTCATAAAATGAACATTTCTCAAACATTTTTCCGAAAGCTGCAAAAGCCAAGGGTCTAAGCTGCTTACCGGCCAGTTCTTTTTTCCATCTTTTGGAGCCTTTATGGAAATGGAGCTAAGAAAGCGAACGTGGCTCCCATTGTGCTCCCATCGGCTGGCCTGGCCCAGCCCGGCCCTGTCCTGCCCTGCCCGTCTCGCATAGCTGAGATTCATTTGGCATTTGAATGCTCTATTCGTCAATTTCAATGCTCAAACGCTGCCAAAATGCAGCGGCAACATAGGAAAACTCATTTCCAATGCAAGCGCAACTAACAAAACTGGCAACTGGCAACTGGCAGATGGCAAGGGGGAGTGGCAGGTGAGGGCTGGTGGCAGGGGCAGGTGGCAGGGGGCAAGTGCTGCCAAAAGGCTTGTGCCCGACTTGAACCCACTTGCTGTTCTTTTGCTTCCTTTTGTGGACGCGTGAGACAAGGCACAGATTTTTGGCTTGAAGAGCTCCTAGGCAAACGGGGCGGCTGGGGCGCTGGGGGGCAGCATTTTTTCTTTTGATTGCGCCGGCTTGGCAGTTGGCAATCTATCCATCTGCTGCTGCATCTATTGCGATATCAACTGCGCCTTCAGATGGAGAGATATAGACTGGGGCTCCTCGCCAATCTGCATGTCTATTGCCATTGCCATTGCCAATCCGCATCCCCCGTGCCACGGACCCAATCCCAGGGTATCTGTGTGCAGCTAACTCTATCTATCTGCTATCTGCAGCGCTTTGGTCTGCGTGTGGCATGCTGCATAATTTACCGTTCGAGTCAATACTGTTTTCCCAACTTTAATTAAATTTGCGCTTCTCAGCGTTTGCCAATATGCTCTCTGTGTAATGTGTGTCTGTCTGAGTGTGTGTGCGTTTGTTTGTTTGTATTGGTGTATCTGTATCTGTGTGTGTTGTCTATCTGTATGTGTGTGTATCTGTGTGTCTATCGATGGGAGCTCACAGGTGGCCAAACTGCTTGCCTGCCTGCACCATGGTCCAAAATGGACAACAAATCGCTGAAATCGCTCGTGCTGCAGCCACAGCAAGAACAGAAAAAAATTGAACTATATATCCATTTCGTAGCACCCATGGGGCAGCTGTTGCCGCCGCTTGCAATGTTGTGGCAGCTTTTGCCTCAAGGCGTTTATCGGTTAATTGACATCGGCACGGTCAAGTGGTGCTTGCGACGTGCTGCTGCCACATTTTGCTGCCTCAGGGAATATATCTACTTCCATACATATATATACATTTAACTATGATATATGTACATATGTTTGTCGATATGTTTTATCGACAAACACACATTTGCTTTGTCCGTAGTTCAGGTAATCGTATGCAATTATCGAAATTGTTTATCACTTTGCCAATTATGTGCTTGTTACCCAAGTTGTGCAGGTTTTCGGGGGGTTCCCCGTGGTGGCAGGCGGCAGGTGGAAGTTGTGGAAAGTGTCGAAAGTGTGGAAAGTGTGGAAAGCGTGCCTGTAATAATCAAAAATTGCCTAATCAACTTTCTGTATTAGCTTTTGGCGTTAAGATGACTTTCAAGCAGGGAAAAATTGATTTATTAGCTCAAAATTTTGGGGATCAGAAAGAGTAAAATTGCAACTATATTTTGTGAAATATGAAATTAAGTATTTTTCAAATTCACACATTATCAACTGATTTCCGACGGCGCTTCCAGCGTAACAGACGAAGGATTCGTCTAAGGACAAAAAATAATATTTCATCGGTTACTAAATGAATATAGCTCTGGATAATCGGACAAAACAATATGGTTTCACTGTGAACATCTTTAATAAATCACCTTACTAGTTACCGAGAAATCGTACCCACCGACTTTGAAAACGATATTTCGATAAAATCACAGTCAAAGATTGAAAGAGGTATAAAACTTAAATACTTTTAGAAAGGACCGCTCTCCCAAAGGTTCCATCTCCTTAGCTTTTAATTTGATTGTCTTGAAACTCTCAGAAAATATTGTAGACATATCATAATATTAAAGAAAATAATGAAAAAATCGATTTTGTGATATTTCAAAACCTATGCAACCACCTTAAGTATAGAGTGGTTTTAAGCCATAAAAATGATAATTTTCAATAAATATACTTTTGTAGGCCTATATGTAGAACTTCATGAATTTTGTTTAATATGTTCAAGTAAATAAATCTAGTAATTCATAACATACTTATCGATTACATAGAATATCGCACTTTCGTTGTATACATAGAGCGATTTTATAAAGGAGCATCGGTGTCAACTATAGAATACTGAAAAAGTTATCTGCATATTCTCTTTAATTATTTCAGATCAGTAATATTGTCAAATGTATCGATATATCTTCGATTGGTATCGATTGTAAGTCTTAAGGATATATTTTTGATATTCTATTATTTTCAAAATGTTTGTTATCGTCACTCTTATCGATATGTTTGTGTTTTAGTCACTTTTGTTCGACCCAATTGCTGAGGGTAATTATAATTAAATTGTCGATATAAACAATTAATCGAAAGCTTATAGACTCAATGTCTGTCCCAACCAATTGATACGCTGTTTTTAATTATCCTTTCGCATGACAGCGTTTCGCTTTTGGCATCTTTTGCCACTGTATTTCATTGTGCTGAGAGCTCTTTTATTTGCCCCAGACAGACAGACGGACGGACAGACAGACGGACGGACGGATGGACAGACAGATAGACAGACAGATAGAGAGGGAGAGAAGGAGAGACGGAGAGACTGTTGTTTTACCAATGCCACTAGCTGTGTAGCACAATATGTATATATATTTCTATGTCGGATGGTGCAAGGGTAGTGGGAGGATTTGGGTAGGGACTGATATGGGGCGGGGATAGGTGCTGTTATTGGGTGGGATTTGTATGCAGAGCAATTCTATCAATCGCATCACATTCAATGCGTTCAAATTGTTTCTCAGTCGCTGTCTTTTGCTGTTGTTTTTGTTTTTGTTGTTGTTGCGGTTGTTGTTGCAGATGTTGTTATTATTATTGTTGTTGTTGTTGTTGTTGTTGCAGTTGTTGTAGCTGCTTCCTGTGCCGAGGTTACGTCACGTTCCATTGCACCCGCAACACTCATTTGAGTTTTGTGGCCACATGCGGGCACTGCCAACGTCACGGCCAACAGACAGCCACACAGACCGACAGACCGACAGACCGACAGACAGACAGACCGACGGGCAGATGCACTAACAGAGACATAGCCAGTTCCATCAGATATCAGATACCCATCCCCCCATGGGTATCTGGCCCCGTTTTCCAGCTGGAGTCTCCTTGGCTCGTGTCGTGACTCTTCGCATGTTTTGTTTATTTTCTCTTGATTCGCTTGCACATTTAAACGACATTTAATCAATGCTCCCAGCTATGGCATAAACCCCCCCCCCCCACACACACTCAAGCCTCAAACTATTTACACACAACACACACATACAGGACTCTTGTGGCAGGGTTGCCAGCTATTCTGCCACAGGATATACCAACTGTTGCACACATCCTAACTGGCAACAACAGCTTTAATGTGCTTTGCATTTTTGTGATTTAATTATTTGTCACTTTGATCGAAATAAGCAAACCCCTCGTGGCGCCATCTCCTGCCCACATAATCCTGCAACATGCAACATGCAGCAGCATCAGCAGCCACAGAGCCCGGCATTGCGCGGCAACAATTACGTTAAATGCTTCAATTTTCCCATACTAAAGATATATTTTCCTATTGGAATGCCTGTGGCACTTGCAGCTAGTTCGACTTGACAGCATGTGGGCGTGGCTAGCCCAAAAAGCCGGAATTACTTGACACAGATTCTAGCTGCACGGAATAACATGCAACATGCTTGTTAGTTTATGGGGCATGTTGCTTGGTTGGAAATGACAAAGATTCTGGAGTTTCTGGCGTAAAGCGTTGAAGGACACTGGACTTTATTTAAGCCTAAGAAATTTATGGGAAAAAGCTGGAATCAGATCCGAAGATCAGACAAAACCTGAAAGGCCTTACCTTGATTCATACCATAGATCAAGCAACAATAGCGAGCTCCAAAGAACTTATAAGGAGCCCCTGAAAATCCATAGTTAGCGTTACTTCAGAAGCCTTAAACATTAATATTGCTTTCGAAAACTTTAAAAATACACTGAAAATTGTAACAAAAAGAACTTATTTAACAACATTTTAAGTGTAAATATATAAAAGAAGAAAATCTCAGAGCTTCTAGGTTGCAAATCTAAATGGATTATTCGAAATTTCATATGGGTTTCTGTAAGGAGTAAGGACTTTTATATATATAGTTGATGCGCTTGAGCCTGGCATTGGACGAAAAACGTCCGCAATTTTCGGATAGACATGACAAAGTAATTTTGCCGCAAAACAACGCTCAACCACATGTCGAGCCATTACTTGGAACTTCGTTGGGAAGTCCTTCTCCACCCACCGTATAGATCAGACATTGCTCATACTGATTACCATCTTTCCCGATCGATCACATATGACTTGGCTGACCAGCACTTTCCCTCTTACGAGTAAACAATAAAATGTATCGATACATGGATCGGATCAAAACTCAAACTATTCGTCCAAGCGTTATCCTAAAATATACAGAAAGATGATATTTGGAATAATTGATTTGAAACCATTTTTGCTCAATAAAGTCACGAAATTCGAAAAAAGAAACCTTCAAAACTAATTCCAACTCCTAAAATAAAACATAATTGGGGAATTCCTGAAAGACTCTTGGGAATTCCAGAATATAATGCTTTAAACTTAGCATGCAATTTAAATTAATTAAAGCACGCTCCAGCTAATTATTCAATAATAACCGAATTCCCCACCTTGTTAACACCTCAATTTCCCAGCTAAGCCCCCTGCTTACCCCAGTCCTACATAGTTCTATTCTGGGGCCGCTGCCATCATCGGTCGTCAGTCGTCAGTCAACACAAACACTTTTTGTATATTGACATAAATACTGTTGCTTTTGCATTTGTGTTTGGCGTGCGGGTGGGCGTTCGGGGCCACAGGGTGATCCAATAATCAGTACCGGAAACACGATCCGGACTCAACAGCACTCGTCAGCATAACCCGCAGCTCAGGCGCGGGCAGGCGTAAGCAATGCAATTAATTATAAAAGAAATGAAAACAAAAGCAATGCGCCAAATTGAATCATATACAAACATACAAATACATACAAACACACACACACACACACACACACGCACACAATAACAGAACGAAACACGGGGCAGGCAATTCGCAGCGGCGTCAGCAAATTGTAAAGAAGTGTTGCATGCTTTTAGGCTGCGCCCGTTCATAAAACGACGCCCCACGCAAGGCGCCTCACGCCGCGTCACGACTGCGCCTAGAGATGGTAATAATATTTATAAATATCGAAAAACTTTGACTTAAAAATCACGTCGAATAGACGAAATCCATTATATTTATAGATATTTACTCAGATCAGTTAGTTTCTTTCTTATAATCAATCCATTTTCGGTCTTATTATCAACTTCTTCTCTATATTCTGTTTCTGAGGGTAGAAAAAGAGCTCGCAACATATTTTGTCTATGGTATGTTTTCGCAAGGGGGCCTCAGTGGACTAGTGGATATCGCCCGGAAAACAAGAGGTGTTCGAGTTCCACTCATGTCGATAGGCATAACCATCCTAGAAAAACTTAATTCTAGCATAGAATTTGAAATTCATCGCCCACTTAAAAAAAAAGTTCTTTAATAAAGAATGCAGAAATAAGGACAAATAAGTGCTTCAGGCTGTGATGGCTATATAATAATAATAATGTGTCTGTATGCAATCCTTTTCATCTGCGTTCCTTTCTTTTCCTTCTTTTTCATCTCTCTGAGTGTTGAAAATATAGTTCCCATTTTCGAGTTCATCTTATAGTAGATAGAGCTATTTGAATGTATTTGTGGATGTTCTAAATATTTATTCAGAAAAAAATGATTGCTTTTGCATAGCCTTTACGCATTATCGATACAGCAAACAGATTTCAATACTATTCCCATAATCATAGTTCCAATGATGATCCAAATAAGACGAATTCAACAATATGAAAATTACTCAACCGTAGGTGTATTATCAGGAAAATGAAGGACTTAAAATGTTCTATATGGTAGGTCATCTTCTCGTTCTTACTCCGTAGATACGCCTTACTCCCAGGAGTCTTTGCGCCAAGTGGTTCAGGTGATTTGAGAACTTGTCTAGGTATGCAGCAGCCTGACGATTGAGGACGTCTCCGACCTTTGGAATCTTCAATTCTCTTTCAATATCTCTGGGGTGTATATATCAGTCATTTTTCGAAAATGTTAGAGTCACCCACTCATATTTTGATAAGATGGGTCCTTACTGCAATGCCGGATAACTGGATACCGTATCTTTAGATGGATGCCAAGAAAAAGTTATAGATTTTCATCTTATTGACCAGTGAAAGCTTGTTCGAGAGACATGCCAAATTTACTAAAATTCTAGCCCATATTCCAAGTTAAACACGGTGGGCTATGATATATTTTTTATTATCTGTCATTTTCTAGTAAAAAATAAGCCCAAAAATTTTGAATTTTGATGGGGAAAAGCCAACTTGGATACGATCCTTTCTATCCGGAAAACCATCTGAAGTTGTTTCTCGAAAGAACAACAGAAAAAGTGCAATTAATATTAATAAATTATTATCCAAATAAAAGATTTGTCTTGTTCTTTAGGCTGGGATACGCAAAATGAGGCTGCGGCAAGTGGCAAAGCCTGTGGATGCCACAGAAGAGGGGGCAACTTTGAGTTAAGACTCGGGGAAAACGCTAAAACGCTCGGCTATAATCTTCTTAGGCAAATGGCTGCAGGAAAAATCAGCTGCGAGAGCTGCGCCATTATCGTTGACGTGTTGACTTTTGTGGCACGTGCCCATCGCTGACAGGCGGCAGGCGGCAGGCGGCATGCGGCAGGCTGACGGGCAGACTGTTTGGCTGGGCGTGGCAGGCGGAGTGGGGCTGACTGATGACTGTTGCACGGCCTTTCTGTTTACGGTCTGTGGGCTTTTGACGTGTATTTGCACGCGCCCAGGTGAATGTGCACGAGAGGCGCCCCGTCATAATTACAAGCTGGTTATGTTTTTTTAATGAGCTCCTGCCGCACAACAGACCCCCCCTGCCATCCCCCGCACACCCCTTCCTCCCCCTCAACCCATTCGTGCCACAAAACAGCCAATCCTAAGAGTCTGCCTCTCGAGCACCATTCGGGGCGGGGGAGGCATTTAGAGGGAAATGTAACTGTCCCAACGTCAAGGTCACATGTGAAAGCCTTTTGTTCTTTTATTTTTATTTATTTTTAACTTTTTTTTATTTTTTCCTTATTAGCCGCATGGTCGTAGAGCAGGGGGTGGGGGAACTGAACAGTGGGTTTCTTTAGTGTGTAGAGTTGGATCAAATCAGAGCGTTAACTATAATATATATATCATATTGTCGATCAAAATTTTTTTTCATTTTTTCGTGGTACGTTTTTTTTTTTTGGGGATTGGGAGGGACTGTTTGGTACTTGAAAGTTCTGGGTTCATCAACAGAATGTGGAGTTCGGCTTTCCCCAGGGTCTGCCCTGGCTGCAATCGTTGCCTAGGCTACGCTTCAATAGGCTATCCAATTGGCGGCAAAAGGCCATCCTAGAGATACCGTTCTCGAGTATGGGTCCCTCGTCGACATCATAGGTAGTTGGTGTCTGTGCCTCATTACCGGCGGACATTCGATCACCCTGCAGGGTTATGGTGATTGTTGCCACTTTGCTTCTTGGTTGCGGTGCTATTTCCGCTTCGGTCTTGAATATGATCGGCCTCTGTGCATCACCGACGGCGGCAATCTCGTTGTCGCGCGCCAGTGCTATCGTATCCATATGTGCCAGATCCAGATCCTCCGGCTTGGCCATGCAGCTCTTTTGGCACATCTTAACGTTTTTCGGATTCTTTATAATTTTGGGTGAGGTGCTGGGCTTCAGGCGACGGCAGATGCGTACAAGCATCGCGAGTAACCGTTTAGCAGAAGGCATACTGAAGTATTGCGAATACAATTTGGTTTATCGTGAGGATCTTCAGAAATTATTTTGTGCGAATCTAGCAAGAGTTGTGTCCAAAAGCGATATTTTGTATATACACACTAATTTTTTTCAGAAAATATAAATTTTTAAATACTAAATCGCACAAGCTACAATATTTTGTGTAAACTACCGCCTCAGACTGACTGAATCGTACTCCCAAACTGCCTATGTCAGAAATCCCGAACGATAACTAGCTCATGGCACACGTGGATGCCCCAAAAAGTGCCATTCAGGTGTTAACTTCAAAGCCAACCAGCCGGAGTCGTTAAACTTAGTTAACTGCCTTAACCCGTTCGGGTTAAGCCCCACCGAACGAAACCCCCGGAACCACCCATCCACCAGCCGTCAAGTGGCTACGCTTTTGGTGTCATAAAAATTTTATTGCCCACTTTTTATACTCTTTTCGAGGAAAATGGTATATTCACTTTGTTCGAAATTGTATAATGCCTTGAAGGAAACGTCGTAGACCCCAAAAAGTTACATTCGGAATGGTCTGGAGGACAAAAGAAATGGATTGAGTCATTTCCATCTGTCTGTCCGCCCGCCTGTCTGTCCGTCCATCTGTATGTATGCAAACTAGTCCCTCAGTTTTTGAGCTACTGTAATGAAACTTTGGTAGAACACTTGTCGGAACTGGCCGGATCGGACTTCAACATAATATAGCTGCCAGATAACCAAAAATCAGAGTTGACCATATTTCCCAAGTTTTTTAACGTATTAAACTTAAAGCTCACATACTCCCAATAATCGTTATTATACACTTATATATCATACAGCTACCAAATAACCAAAATTGGGTGTGCCCATGTTTCCCATGTTAACAGCTAACAGATATAACTTAAATTTCAAATACTCCCAAGATGCGTTAATATCCACCGCTCCACCAAATTTCATAAGGACTTCTATATCATATAGCTGCAATATAAACAAAAATTGGTTTTGGCCATATTTCCAATTCCGTCGAACGTATTGGATTGAAAGTTCATATACTCCCAAGATAAGTTACTATCTATCGCTCCACCAAATTTCATAAGGATCGAACGACTATATCACATAGCTGACATATAAACATAAATCAGTTTTGCCCACATTCCCCAATTTTGTCTAACGTATTGCACTGAAAGTTCACATACTCCCAGGATTCGTTGTTATCTACCGCTTTCTTCGAAAAGAGTATGCAATCTTCGGCGCGCCGAAGACAATCCTTCCTTACTTGTTTTTATTTTGTTTTGTCGTCGGCAGCTCGCTTTCAATAATAAGGCAATGTCCTGTGCCGCGCATCCTTCCCTCCACTCCCGCCGCGCCGGTCTTAGCATCAATTATTAAGTGTCATAAAATTATGAGCACTTGGAACACTCGGAACACCCTCCTAAGTCCGGACCACAACATTTTTGCAGCAAAGTCGCGGCCAGTTTAATTAAATTTGTACAAAATTCGCACGGCAAACGGCAGGGTCTAGGCTTTCATTAACAATGCATTGCCAGGACTCGACAGGAGTCGACAGGACACACACATACAGATACAGGACACACACACAGCCAGTGCCACAAACACACACACACACACACACTATGACACTCCTTGGCACTTGGCGGCAGTCGACAGGACACTTCATAGTCCATTGAGTGGCCCTTAAATGCAGTCACGCGCTCCGGCTGTGTCCTTTTCGCTTCTTCTTCCTTTTCCGTTTTTTGTTTTTGTTTTATTATGTTTTATTATTTTGCGCTTAATTTCGACACGTTTTTTATTGCCAACATCTTTGGGCAGCTTTATTACTTTTTATCTCCGAAATTTACCTCTTATCTCCATCGTGTAATTTACTTGTCCTCCCGCTTCTTATGACAAAATATTTTTACACTCAAATTTCATTTTTTTGCCACTTGACTCGAGTCCTTAATATACATACTTTTGGAAGACTCCTCTCAAATTTTAATTACACCCAGTTTCAGGATCATCTAGGATTCCTCGGGTCAGGTCAGGTTAGGTTAGGTGTGGTCCCTTAAATGGAACCATTGGATTTTGTATAGTTGGTATTCTTTACCTGTTTTTTGGTGTAATTTCCCATTCCTTTTATCTGTCTGTCTATCTGTCTGTCTATCTGTCTCTCTATCTGTCTGTCTATCTGTCTGTCTATCTGTCTGTCTATCT
>JBANCY010001374.1:0-11291 GCA_037040045.1 Phorticella flavipennis | reverse complement strand
GAGGGTCATGCCTAAAGGCATGAGCGGGACTCGAACCTCGCACCTCTTGTTTGGCGGGACAGTGCGCTATCCACTGGCCTACCGAGGCCCCTTAGCCTTATATTAGGTCTATTAATAATGATCCATTTTGTTTTGCATTAAATGGCTTTAGTGATCCATAACTCGCGTTGTATTGGATAAATTGGATTAGACAAGATGTCGATTATAAAGTTGATATTTTGAACTAAAAAAGATAGTTGTAGTTATGTTGAATCATTTGAAAATGGCTAGATATAGAAAGAAGTTAACGACTTACCGAGTTATTGAGAAAACACATCATGGAAAGAATTTGCATCTGCTGAATCCTAGTTAAATCGACCTATTTCTGAACCGGATCGTGGTCGAAGGGCAGAGAGCCGGTACAAACGGTTTCCAAGCCAGGATTAATGGCTAGAGAGATTTTGTTGTGTGTTTGGTGGGGTTTACAAGATATCCTCTATGAGCTGCTCCCCTAAAGCCCTATTCCTAAGTCGGACCTGTACTGTCAGCAATTGGAGGGATGCAATCGCCCAGAAGTGCTCAGTTTTGGCTAACAGGAGGAGAATCGTGTTTTATCAGAACAATCGTGAGCTTAGTTGGAAGGTTCTTATGCATCAACCTTATCGTCTGAACATCGCACCAAGTGATTACCATCCGATCCTGTCCTTGGCTAATGATTTAGCTCTTGAAGAACTGGCCTAAAAATAAAATTATGACAATCGTTAATCCAACTTTTTACCAATAGAAAAAATGAGAGGCGCATAATGACTTACCTTCCGAATGACCACATGAGCAAAATGGTATATATTTGATATAATTCAAATAATTCTAACCGTGGAAAAAGCCTTCATTTTAATGGACTAGTTTTTAAACCTGCTCTTTGGAGCAGATTTTTGGGAAGGTGCACGTATAAATCAGATCAATAAATCAAAACAATTTATATAAATTCCAGGAATATTTTTCTTGTAGCTTTCTATTGCTTTAGGCACAAACACTCACTTAAGTTCTTCTTATGAGTTTTATGTCCTCTGTTTTAAAATGATCTTAATATAAATTTGAGCTTGATTTTATATAAAAATTCTTATAGTTTAATTGAAGTTTATTTCTATTACTTTTAAATCAATTCTCCAGTTTTGCTTTATATATTTTCACGCGCGCGATGCAGAACAATAGTGCCGCTCTCATTATTTTCGATCATTCCCTCTCGATAACTTTCTTATCGATACTTACTAATTTAATTATGCAAATAGTACCAAAATAACATTATGAGTAAGTGTTATTACTTAGTTCTATTATAAAAGTATAACCAACATAATATCGAGTCTTTTATGTTAATTTTTTATAGTATGTATTTCTGCTAAATATATATATATAGTGCTCAAAATGAAATTTGATTTTCCATACTTTTATCGAAATTTTGTATGCTTTTTTCGAAGAAATACAATAAATTGGCCGGATAGAGCAGAGCACTAAATATATCCACTATATTGTACAGCTGGAGATATAACTCCAAAAGCCGGTTTTAGTAATTCCTTCAATGTTTTTCAAGCTTATGGGCTAAAATTTGACACGCACATAAGTTTCTTTATTATCTATCGATGCATTATATTCGTTATACTACCTATTTAATTTTCAAAATTATTGGATCTTTAATTATATAGCAGCCATACAGCTAAAATTCGATTGACAGGAATAGCTGCTATTATAAATAATGTTTATTAATACGATTGCTTCGAAAGTTTTCGATAAAAGAGTGGTAAATAATCTGTATGTTGGAGTTAACGCTTCCCGATTTGATTTATAGAGCGAAAATATATAAACATATGGTCTTCAAACAGGGTCCTTGGTGGACCAGTGTATAGCGCACTGGCCCAGCAAACAAGAGGTGCAAGTTCGAGTCCCACTCAGATCAATAGGCATGAGTCTCCTAAAAAAACTAGGTTGTGGCGTAGGATTTGAAATCCACCCACGATTTCTTGATTAACACACATATATTTATAGTAAATATAGGACTGGTAATAGAGGGACATGTCTAAATCGATTGAGGAAAAATATTGTATAAGTATTGTAACTGGAAACATGAAATTATCTATATCCTCTTAAAGCTATTTTGAAGAATACAAGAAAACCTTTCCATAACTGGTTTCGGATATATTGATGCAATGCTTCTTAAACGATTGTAACTAATTGTGGGTAGCTTTAGACCCATTTCAAACTCTAATTAAATTGGCCACAGTAACTTTTCCAGCTGATTGTTTTCCGTGCATTTTCCTACCACCCCAACCCCACTGGGCACTCCGGCTGGCGGAGGTTTTCTTCCTGTTTTCCTTCTTGACAATATGCCATTTTTTACGAGAAAAGGAGCAGCACGTAGCGAATCACTTAACTTGATTCAGCAGCCCATCCGATGATGGGCAATGTCCATGGATTGCGATGATTATGGCACAGTGGGGACTAAAAAAAAAGTAAAGAAACTGAGGAGGGGGAAAGAAGAGGAAGAAAGGTTGGGAAGGGAAGGGAGACAATAGAACATGGAGTGAAAATAATTTGCAGTTATTTGTGGAAAACACGCAAATGCGTTCAAATCAATTGTCCGATTGGACCGGGGGCTGATTGTTCAGATTGTGAAACAACAACAACAACAACAAAAAGCAGAGTTCAAATTGAAATGAAAGGCGCAGCGTGCGGGGCATCCCAAATGAGTGTCGGGAATTCGGGTAGTGTGCGAAGGGTAGGGGGAACCGAGTGCGTGCCACACTCTGCGGTTGAAGCGTTTCAGTTTCACTTTCACTTTCACTCGACGCTGCTGCTGCCCACTCACACCCTCAATTATGCTGGAGTCTTGGACTTTCTTTTTTTGCGGCGGGGGTGGGGGTGGGGGGGGAGAGGCTGTGTGTGTTGGTCAACTTGCGGCACGTGTCCTAATTTTGATTTCTTTTTTTTGCTTTTGGCCTTTGGCCCATAAATAAATTGTTGCATACTTCTTGGCGGTTTGGTTTTTTAAGCTCCTGCCCCATGCCACATGCCACATGCCACATGCCGCATGCCCCTTGCTCGTTGTCATTTGTAAATGGCATGTTATCAATTTTCAAGATGATTGAATCAAGTGATTTGTGTGCGTGTCAAAACGTAGCTACTGGTGTGTGTGTGTGTGTGTGTGTCTGCCACACTGCCCCATGTGTCCAGCTGTTTTTGGGGGCACTTTGAAGTTCTGTTAGCTTTTGGGCTTGCTTCTGATTATATTACCAAGATTTTTACCTCGGCATTATGTCTGAGCTGTCTGGGCCTTATTAAGAGCTTATCAATTTTCTTTGATGCGTTAAGACGCAACTCACACATACGGATGGGGCAGCACTGGAGAAGCACTGGTGGCAGCACTGGTGGCAGCATTGTCAATCATTGAAAAGCAGTTTTAGCTGCTTAAGGAAAATTTAATTAGCCGAATTAGTCCTTCACCTGAACAAATTCTCAGCAAAATGCTACCAAGTGGATCTGGCAGTGGCATATATGTAAATTTGTGGCACGGCGCATGTGGCATGGGGCATGGGAAAGTGCTGCCATTCTGCCACGCGAAATGAGAAAACTTTTCGACCACAACATCGACGCAAGAAATACTGCGAAAGTGCGAAGGGCATTTTGGTTCGGTGGGGCAAATGTGGGTCTCCGGTTTTGGATCTCAGGGAGTGGGTGTTTCGGAGCAGTTCGGGGGGCAGTAGGGTTTTCGCGTTTGCAGCAAAACTACAATGCAAACACACAAATATATAAACTGGCGCGCCTGTTGGTCCTTCCAGTTCCCCGGCTGACTGACTGCCGGCCTGACCCTGCCCCGGCATTGTCTGGCCGCAAAAGATTGCTTCTAGAAATTTATAGTTTCAATAATGTGAAGCAGAACTCGCTACATGTTGCAGCTATTTGTCTGACATGTGCGAGTGTGTGCATATAAATATATACAAAACATACAAACCCATACAAAAACCGAAAATACACTGAGCGAACAAATCTCTAGGCTTTTTGGGACTAACAAAATATTTATATATTTAAAAAGTACTTATAATCGAGGATGTTTCCCCAAATTTTCATTGAAATCGGTACATTACAACCGAAGTTATTGATATTTTTAGCGCGGTGCTTCTTAGAACCTGAAGCTGAACTTTAAACTTTAAACGCTATTATCTCTAAATCGTTAGGGGTCTCGGTGGACCAGTGTATAGCGCACTGGCCCGCCAAACAAGAGCTGCGAGTTCGATGACAACAGGCATGACCCTCCTCGAAAAACTAGGTTGTGGCGTAGGACTTGAAATCCACCCACGTAACATAAAGTTCTTCAGTGAAGGAAGCAGAAAAAAAGACAAATAGTGCTTCAGGCTTTGACCGAATGGGGTTGATATGGCCATTTAATAATAATAATTGTCTCTGAATCATATTTTCTTGTAAATTGCTCTTGCTGTGTCAACTATGTTTCCAAAACCATTACCAAGAGTTTCATGGGAGAAGCCCAAAGTGTCTTCTTCTGAGTCTCCTGTCAGGATTCCTCTATAGAGAGGAAGACTATTGCGATGGGCAGCTAGCCTATCACTGTAGCTGCTTGAGAATAATCCGAACTGATCCTCTAAATACAAGAAAGTGTTTTGGTAAAATAAAATAGCTACAAGTTTACATTTTTTCAATAAAGTTTTAATGAGAACTGCAAAAACTATTATTGAAATCACTCTTTTTTTTTGGTCGAAAAAGTATGTAACCCCCTAATGAGATATTTTTTGAAGATCTTTCATTGAAATATGCCCGGCGCATGGGGTATGTGAGCTCATGTTGGGCCTAGTTTACGCGACAGTAGGAGGAGGACTCAAAGCTTTCACAAGCCGTACCAAATTTGCAGCTGTGCGAAAAATTGTCTATTAGTATCATATTATTTATTATTATATGGCCATAACAAACTTTTCGGGTCTGAAGCACTATTTGTCTTTATATCTGCATTCTTTTTTTGTAGAAACTTTTTCAATTTATTTTAAGTTTCTAGGAATTCAGTGCCTTCTTAGTTTAACGTAGTGGGAGACTTAAACAACATTTATATGGGATTATAACAATACCATAAACATAATATTTACAAATTTACAAATATACAAAGTTAGGATACAATGCGGTTAGAGTAGTGGCTGGGATGGATTCTCTTTAGTCATCGGAGCGGTATAGCCTTCGTTATAGATCAATCGCTAATGGGTTCGAGTGGGCCACTAGCCTGTCGGCTTATCGGCTGCTGTAAAAATTGACCTGGTTCCCGATCAGGACAAGTCCTAGGATTCTTTCGCGATTGGTGACGTACCAGGGAAGTCCGGAAACATGTCGTGCAGCTCGCGATTATTCTAAGCCTATTCTAGTTGGCTTTTGGAGGCGGTTCCCCACACCTAAATGGCGTACGTCCAGGTTGGAATTTCGGCTTCCTTCACTGAAGAACTTTTTTTTAAGTTGGCGAGTTTCCAATCTTACGCAACTACCTAGTTTTTCTAGGATAGACATCGACATGAGTGGAACTCGAACCCACAGCCTCTTTTTTGGCGGGAAAGTGCGTTATTCACTGAGGCTCCGACAAAAGAATTCATCTAGAAACTCATAAGTTCTGTCTAAAAATTATTATTATATGGCCCCAACAACCCCATTGGGTCAAAGCCTGAAGCACTATTTGTCTTTTTTTCTGCTTCCTTCAGTGGATGCACTTTTTACGTGGTTGGATTTCAGGTTCTACGCCACAGCCTAGTTTTTCTAGAAGGGTCATGAGCGGGACTCGAACTCGCACCTCTTGATGGGCGGGCGAGGGGGAAGAAATCAACGCAAATTTCTTGCAGTGCACGCTTATCGGTGCATGTGTGTGTGTGTGTGTGTGTGTGTGTGGTGCCTGCCTATAAGCCCGTGTACTGTTATATTCTTCTGCTGCTCATGTGTATTTTCAATTTACGCGTCCATAACTTCAAGTTTTGCAAGTTTCCTCGTGCCACAAGCTGTTTTTGGCGGCCCGCATATCGAACACTTGAGCAACAGTAGTCCTCCGTGTGTGTCCTGTGTGTGTGTGTGTGTGTGTGTGTGTGTGTGTGTGTGTGTGTGTGTGTGTGTGTGTGTGTGTACAGTATCCAGAGTCCTGTTGCTGCAGCTGCAGCCAGCGAGCAACTGAAGCAGTTGCCGTTTCCGCAATTACAAAACTTGTGCAAAAATAACAAAACACTCAGCAAGTGGAAGGCGTTGAGAGGTGCGCGCCACATGTGCAACCTCTGCCTGCCACTGCCCCAGCTCCTGCCCCAGCACTTGCCCCCTGCCGCAGACCCAGTTGCTGCCACGAAAAACACTTTTCCTGTGCATTTTTGTAGCGCAGATTTTAATTTCTTAATGCAAAAAGGGCATAACAACAACAGGCAGCTAGTGCCGTGCCAGAGCCGGTGCCGGAGCCGGAGCTGGAGCTGGAGCTGTAGCTGTAGCTGGAGGGCGCCACCTCAATGTGGCCACCCAGACGCCAAGTCATTTGGGTTGACTCCAGTTGCAGCTTCAGCCGCGCGCTTTGTGCATTCGCAATGAGACGCACAACGAACACGAGGCAGAGCACCAGAAGCCAGCTGGAAATCCACCTAAGATGAGCTCAACTAACATGACCGATTCAGTTCCGGAGCCTAGTTCCATGTCTGCAGCATCAACTGTTGACTTAGTTTTTGATGCCACAATTTTGAGCCTGCTCAGTTCTTTATATAATATATAGCAGAAGCCGGTTGGAAATCACTATGTACATAAATTACAAACTATTCCCAAAGCTGACTTCCATAAACAGCTTAATTGTTCCAATAATCTCTGAAATTGTTAATAAATATACAAAGATATGTTTTACCTCAATAATTTATTTATGAAAAATACAGTACGATAGGCATAGGGTCGGGATTTTCTGATGGCATCGTGTTTGCATCTTAGACACCTGCGCATCCCCGATGAGCATATAAGGCGGAGACACGGTTACAGCGAACCATCTCATCGGGACTTGACGACACATCCTCCTTTGCCGAGACGAATAAGCACCACATTCTTAAAAGCGCTTGCGCGTTGACCAAGTCTTCCAAAGGTTTTCTTCTAGGAGTAGGGATACTTTAATCCCCGGGTAGGTCCACAGCCTACCAGGCTACTGGAGTTTTGGTTGATGAATAAATTTCATTGTCACGAACATAATGCGCTAGAATTTGCCAGATTTCTCATGTCATGCCAGAAGGTTATATTTTAATTGATTATTTTCCACTTCTCACTCCTCTTTATATAAAAATTATATTAAAAATAAGTGAAATTATTTAATGTTGATTCTCATGAAGTATATTTTCTAAAGTATTCTTAACACAGATTTCAATATTAGACCCATGGAAGAACTAATACAGAAGCTTTCATTAAAGAATGTGAGTTTCAGTTTTATTATGGAAATGTTGCTCTATTAATATCTGTTTGGCGTTGTTGACATTCCAAAGGTGAAGCAGGGTGTAGTGGTAAAGTTCTGTCGGGATGTTCGGATGGGATCCTGTTTGCGTCTTACATACCTGCGCATCCCCGATGAGAAGGTAAGTAAGGCGGAGACACGCTCGCATCCGCCCATCCCCACAGAACTTCGCCACTACATCCAGGAGACGATTGTCGTGTTGCACGATATCTAGGAGCTAATCGGGCCAATCAGCAATATTGTAGTGGACATTTGGCGCTGAAGAATCACCTGAAACACATTCCTAAAAGCGTTTACGGGCCGATTGAGTCCTACAAGGGGATTCCTCTACGTTGAGGCAAATTTTTATCACATCTGCTTCGCGGGCTGCTGGAGTTTTGGTTGATGAGTAAATCGCATTGGCCGGAACGTAGTGCACTAGAATTTTCCAATTTATAATACCAATGAGACTTATTTGGACAAGAATACTCACAAGTGTTGGACATCGGACATCGTTGGTATCTTGGGGTGCATTTCGGAAGGATTTAATTTAATTTATTCGGACATAAGTCTGACCACTTCGGATGGAATGGATAACTTAAAAATAATTGAACTTAGAAGTTTTGTAAGAAATGTTCTCTTTTGGCTTAAAATTTTTTCACATTGTGCTCAAGTGTGAGTGTCCACTAGTTCTGGTAGCACCCTCATAGGGCTATAGGTATCGATAGTTTGTTCGACAGTCTCAGCTATAAAAATTTATTTTTAGTCGTAGAGTGATAGGACTACTATCGATGCTGCTGCCATCACTAACAGAAATACACATACCCTTGAACACAATGTCAAGCTTCTTAAATCTAAAATATTTTATGTTTTCTTTCAATTTTATATATACAATCTTAACAGTAAGTACATTTTATGAAAAATCTAAAATTGAACAAATTTAATAATGGGAAAGCTATATACCATATAGTATATTATGGCTTATTTTGGAAATTAAATTGCATACAATCCATTCATTATTTACCAACGATGTCCGATGGTCTTCACTTTGTGAGTATTATAGTCCTCATAAATCCTTTTAATATTATAAATCGGCAAATTGTAGCATATTGTGACCCGGCCAATGGCATTTATTCATGAACCAAAACTCCAGGAACCAAGGAATTGAAGGAAGCTTGTCCATCCCCTATCATAAAAGAATCTCTGTACAAAACTCAATCTCAGATCGTCTTCTCAACTGGATCTATGAAATCAGGCTATTTCACCTCCTGAACATTGGGAACATTCAATCTAAAGTCGTGGACTTTACGTTATATATGCCCAATGTCCAAGAGGTGAATGTAGCCAGCTGGGATAGTTGCACATTTTGGATTTATAGATATCTAACCATAAAACGGAGAGCTGATATCCACTGTTGATCACCATAATCAGATACCAACAACGCCTTATGGATAGAAACGGATCGCTGACCATGCCTTTCCTTTATAAAATAACGATCTTCACGAACATTTTGTATTCTTCAGAATACTTTCATGGAAAATTCCTTTATCAATGAACCCTAAACCATTAAACCTAAATCACTATTCTAAGAAAAATCCACATGTTATGAAGTTTTATTAGATTTCAGTTAGATCATCTCTAAGTGAATGTTCACACCAAATACCATATATATCTTTAGTATCTATTGCTGTTATTTGCTCGAGATCAATTGTTACCTCAATTCCAGCAAAAAAAAAATTACGTGTAAAAATTATTTCGCAAATACACTGAACCTACATATTTTTCTGTTACGCTCCCCAGTCCCAATCAACTATAAATAAGACAATTAAATAGATAAAATAAGAAATTCAATTTAATTTTTATTTATTTTCAATGGGTTTCTTTTCGTAAGTATCCTCAATTCACAATTAAATTTAGAGCAATATAATAACCAATACAAATTTCACTAATCAATGTGAAAGTTCACCCTTGGGGTTTGAGGGAGACGCAACGCTCTTTCGGGTTCATTTCAAAGGTGAAGCAGGATGAAGTGGTAAAGTTCTGTCGGGATGTTCGGATGGGATCCTGTTTGCGTCTTACATACCTGCGCATCCCCGATGAGAAGGTAAGTAAGGCGGAGACTCGATCGCATCGGCCCATCCCCACAGAACTTCGCCACTACATCCAGGAGACGATTGTCCTGTTGCACGATATCTACGAGTTAATCGGGCGAACCAGCCACATTGGAGTGGGATATTTGGCGCAAAACCTGGACCTGGAACACATTCCTAAGAGCGTCGAGAAGTTGATCGAGTTTTTAATGGGATTCGTCTATGATGAGGAACATTTAAAACTTAGGAACTTCATCTGCTTCCCCATCTCCTACATATTTGCTTGATGAATAAATCCCATTGCCACGAACATAAAACGCTAGAATTTGGTGATTACTCAAAGTCTGAAATACTCACTAGACTAATAATACTTACAAAGTTTAGGACATTGGACAATATTGACAGCACTTTCGATTGATTTAATTTCAAACAATTTGCAATAAAATTCCTATTTGGAAAAATTACCCAACTGGTTCTATTTTAGATTTAACTTTTTTGACATTGACTAAAAATAGTGATGGCAGCACCATCGATAAGTGTCCATTGGACCGTTTTACTTCAAGGAATAAACTTTTACTGTCGATACTATCCATGGCAGCTAAAACATCCGATTGGTTTTAATATTTTTGGACATAGACATTATCCATGTCTCTATCGATGGAAATACCACCACTAGAGACACACACATACATGAGCACAAAGTAAAAAGAATATAGAACATTTTTAACACATTCAAATTAAAATAATATTTCCTGTTAAATATCTGAAGCGCACAATAGATATTATGGGTTTTTCTGCAAATTAAAATATATCCAAAAGGCAATCAAAATCAAGGATCAGAGATTCGGTATTTACCGACGATGTCGAATGTCCTAAACTTTGTGAGTAAAATATTTCCTAATATGTCTTATTGACAAAAAAAATCTCCGATTCCTAGCGGATTATGTCCTGTCCAGGCGGCAGTAGAGCAGAAGACGTTTATGAAGTTTCAAATGAGTCTCAATCGAGCCGTAAACCCTTTTAGGAATGTGTTCATCAGTCATCTACGCCAATTAGCCGATTAGCTAGGAGGTTTTTTACCGGACAACCGTCTCCTGGATGTAGTGGCAAAGTTCTGTGGGGATGGGCCGATGCGAACATGTCTCCTTCTTACTTACCTTCTCATCGGAGATGCGCAGGTATGCAAGACGCACTCACGGTCCCATCCGAACATCCCGACAGAACTTTACCACTACATCCTGCTTCACCTTTGGAATGAACAGGAAAGAACGTTGCGTCTGCCTCAGAAACCATAGGTGAATTTTCACATTTATTTGTGAAAAGCTTTTCTAGTAATTATTTAATTGTTCTAAAATTTAATGTAAATTGAGAATAATTTCGAAAAGAGACCCATTGAAAATAAAGAACGATTGAAATTGAATTTCTTATTGTATCTATTTATTTGTTTTATTTATAGTTTGGATTGGGACTGGGGAGGTAACATCAAAATATGTAGGTTCAATGTATGTGGGAACATTTTTTCAATCCATAAGGCGTTTGTGAAATCTGAAGGTGCAGAGGGCTGTAGTCATCAAGTATTCTGGTGATCATCAGTTGATATCAGTTCTCCGTCTTACAAATAGATTTCTATGCATCCAAAATGTGCAACTATCCCAGCTGGCTACATTCACCTCTTGGACATTGGGCACATATAACGTAAAGTCCACGACTTTAGATTGAATGTTCCCAATGTTCAGGAGGTGAAATAGCCG
>JBANCY010001373.1:0-11300 GCA_037040045.1 Phorticella flavipennis | reverse complement strand
TCGAACTTCTCTATAATGAATCTTGACGGGACCAGAAAATCACTTCATTATATAGAAACTTCATTATACAGAAATTACACATACATGTATTTAAATTGGAACGAAAAAGTTGTGTGTTTGACATCGATTCATAATAGGGAGAGCTTCATTGTATAGAAGTTCACTATAGAGAAGTTCGACTATATTAACAGAAATTTTGGTCCATATATGTATGTATGTAGGAATAGTGCCTATTTCATATCAAATCAGCATTATCGGCTCTTTTTTTATGTCATCAAAGTAATAGTGTAGTAAAGAGTAAAAAAATTTGATTTTTTTTTATGTTATCATATGCTTAGACAATTTTCTGAAAATTTCAAGATGATCGGAATAAAAGTGTAGTACCTTTTAAAAGAGCGATACGTCAGGGTTTTAAATCCTACTTTTATCTTTGACTGTGTCAAACAAACATTGTTTTCAAATATGATGGTTACGATTTCTCAGAAACTAGCAAAGCGATCTTCTTCAAATTTTTCACGGTCCTTCTGGATAGTATGTTCACGTAAGTAATTGATTTTTTTTCCATTACAATTAATAGTAAGAGAATTCAGACCTAATATCATACTCTTTTGCTTGTAGCATTGCCAAAAATGCTTTTGTTTTTCAAGTCCCTCCATTAATCATGAGTTATATTAATTAACTAACCGATGAAATATTAGAGATATAAATAAGTTTGTGCGATTTTCTTACGAACATATTTAAACTTTAAAGTATTGTCCATCGCTAGGGGGTATCCATATGATACTGTTGGAGCGGTTGTTCACATGTGAAGAAACGGCCTTCGATATTTCTAGGCTTCAGTTCATACCTCCCCCAGTTGCCTAACTTCCTACTCTTTCCCATTACTTTGTAACGATAGGAAAGATTGGGTTGAGTGACTCTAAGCGAATCTGCAAGTTATTCTTACGCTCGTGATGAGTCTTCATTGGGTAATGTCACCTATTTTTCATCCTTAAAGTTTAATGGCGCTCCAGGTCCTCCGGGTTCTTCGTCTTGTAAATCAAAATATGCCAGAGACCATTTTATCGAAAAATATATTCATCGTGGCATTCAAAATGAGAAAAAAAAAGCGATTTATGTCGCTCTTGTAATTGCCGAGATCGAGGCGTTCATAGAGACGGATAGCCCAGATAGACAGACGGATATGGCTAAATCGACTGTGGATGCTGATTAATAATAGAGTTGAACTTCTCTATAGTGAACTTCTATATAATGAAGCTCTCCCTATTATGATATGATTTTAACCTGAAGCTCTATTTTCCTCTATTTCTGCTTCCTTCACTGAATAACATTTTTATGTGGGTGGATTTCAAATCCTACGCCACAACCTAGTTTTTCTAGGAGGGTCATGCCTAAAGGCATGGGCGGGACTCGAACCTCGCACCTCTTGTTTGGCGGGACAGTGCGCTATCCACTGGACCACCGAGGCCCCTTCCAATTTAAATACATATGTGTATAATTTCTGTATAATGAAGATTCTATATAATGAAGTGATTTTCGGGTCCCGTCAAGATTCATTATAGGGAAGTTCGACTGTATATATTTAGCTTATGGGGTCTATCACTCCGCCTTCGGCCTGTTATATTCCAACGCATCCAATACATTAATTTTTCAAAGGGGATCAGGATATACAAATTTATTTCCAGTAAATGATATATAATATAATTTTAGTCGTTAATTCACTTACGCAATTTTGTTGCATAGTGTAAATAGCAAAAAGTGATCAAGGTGTGGGAATGTGAGGCACAGTGTGGCCAGACTATTTTTTTATATACATCAAAAACACACACAAACAGGCACACACACACACACACACACACACACACACACACACACACACACACACACACACACACACACAGACACACACACACAGACAGACTCACAGACACACACACACACACACAGACAGATATAAACGCATTTTGAAAAAGCCACTCGGGGGTCTAACGGTAAATTATCTACACTCAGCCATTGACTAATGCTCGAGTTTGCACTCAATGCTTAACGCCCCCCCCAGCCTCGTGACACGCCCACCGCCCACAGCCCACGCATTTTGCCTTTGTTTTGAGTTCGTTTTTTGTGTCCGCGCAACAAGTTGGCAACGCCAGCGGCCTGTCTGTGTGTGTGTGTGCCCCAGTGTGTCTCTGTGTGTGTGTGTGTGAGGGAAAGTGTGGCCAATCAAAAATAGATGCATGCATGAAAAGTTAGTTCTAAACAGAAAAAAGTGCTGCCTACCTTTGGGAGCCATGCAAAATTAACGAGTTTCAGCCAAAGCTTTTTCCGAGCTGAAAATCAAATCTCTCATCTTTGCTCGAAATGCGTGCAAATCGAGTGGTGTTCAGGTAGGCGGGGGGCGTGGCTGGGTGTGAAATGGTATAGGGATTGTTGCTGATTTTTATCTGCTTTTTTTGTTGTCCCCAAAGGACCTCTCAGAGCGAAGGTAACTCAATAATTGATAACAGTCCGTAAATACCTCAACTCAACGCAATCAGCTGAAAGTTGTTAATTGCCCCGCACAGCGCAACGTGGAGAGCTTTCGAAAGCTTTAAAGCAGCTTTACTATCTATTTGCATATCTGTCTATTAAATAGAGCGTTAAATCGTGGGAATACCTTAATTATGTGCAGTTTTTTGGGGCTTTTCACCTTTTTGCTGTCCTAATTTGCTTTCAAAGCTCTGAATTTTAGTTAAATTTGTTGTTCCAAAAAACCCATTGAAGACTTCTGTTAAAAACATTTATTTACATAATATTCTATATTATTATTATTATATATAGCAACCCTTTCGGGTCAAAATCTGAAGCACTATTTTTCGTTATTTCGGCTTTGCTTCACTGAAAAACTTTTTGGTGAATTTTTAATCCTACGCCTAGTTTTTCTAGTAGGAAATTCTTATATTCTATATACTCTCTTTGGAGCCTCGGTGGACCAGTGGATAGACCACTGGCACGCCAAACAAGAGGTGCGAGTTCGAGTCCCGCTCATGTTGATATAGGCATGACCCTCTTTGAAAGACTAGGTTGTGGCGTAGGATTTGAAATCCACCCACATAAAGAAAGTTCTTCGGTGAAGGAAAGCCGAAATAAAGGAAAATAGTGCTTCAGGTTTAAACCCGTCAGTACTTGAGATAAAATTGCTTTTGAAAAGCGTTTTGAAACCAGATTAAAGAATTTTTCACTTAATTGCTCAAGTAGTTGTTTTCTTATGATATTTTTGTAATATTTCTTCCTATTGTTCTTCCTATATTTCTTCACAATTGTGTTTAAATTTCAGATATTGCTTGAAAATATTTTCGTTTTTTTTTAAAAGCACATTAAATGAATATTAAATAAATATTTGTACTGATTTTAGATTTTGTTCAAAATTAAAAATTTTTTCAGATTAAATTAATAAAAATTATTAAATAAATATTTGTTCTAATATTATAATTTAATAATATTAAATTAAGAACTTCTTAAAACTGTTTTCAGAGCTTTGAGAGCCCATTAAATGAACATTTTCAATAAATCAATTATCTATTATAAATCTAAATCAAAATCTATTATAACTTGGTTTAAAATTTCGAACTTTTCGAAAATATTTTCAGAGCTTTGAAAGCACATTAAATCAAAATTCTTAATAAATCAATACAGAATAAATATTTTTTGAGATTCGACATTTTGCTTAAATTTGAGAACTTTTTGAAAATGTTTTCAGAGCTTTGAAACCACATTAAATCAAATTTTTGAAGCTTTACAGCTTAGGGAACTGCTGCTAAGGGCTGTCATTACATTTTGTGATTTATATAAACCTGAAATTTTGAAAGTCGCTTAACGAAAGCTTATTATTATTATTATATGGCCCTAACAACCCATTTGGGTCAAAACCTGAAGCACTATTTTCCTCTATTTCTGCTTCCTTCACTGAAGAACTTTTTTTACTAGGCGGATTTCAAATCCTACTCCACAACATAGTTTTTCTAGGAGAGTAATGCCTAAACGCATGAGCGGGACTCGAACCTCGCACCTCTTATTTGGCGGGACAGTGCGCTATCCACTGGACCACCGAAGACCCCCATGGAAAAGCTTAAAAATGTTAATATTGGAACTGTGGCTGTGAGTGATGCCCACGATGGAATAAGATTAGGACAAGGCCAATGTGGCTGAAACTTATGGATGGAAATGCAATTTTCATTGGCAGCAAATGAAGAAAAGTTTATGATGAAAATTGAATTGGGGAAGTTGTTGGATGGCAATAATCAATTCAAAATTGTGGACTAGGTACGCTCCAGAGGGTCCTCGGACGTCGGAGGTCGGTTGTAAACAAACGTAACCAAATGGTGACTGACTGAGGGAATGACTGACTGACTGACTGACTGACTGACTGATTGTTGTGAGTGAGATTTGTGCAGCTTGGACATGTAATACCCTGTGCCATTCGCAGCAACCACAGGACATCACAAGGATATGGCTGGCAGCAGGAATCGCAGAACAGATGCAATCAGAGAGCGGTAAGCACCCGGACAACATTTCACTAATGCAAGTGTGTGTGTGTGTGTCCAGGTGTGTCCAAGTGTGTGTGGCACTTGGTTACAGTTGTGTTGGTGTTGGCGCATTGAGGTTTGCAATGGGTGTTTGGGGGGGGGGGAGCGGCTGTTGGCTCTGAGGAATCGTAGATGTTGGCTGGTTTTGGTTTAGTTACCACCTGCTTGCTGTATAATGGGTTAGCTGCTGGTCCGGTGGCTTTGTTGCCAGATCCACTGACCTGTGGCCATGCTGCACTTTCCACATGGCCAACTGCATGCCCAGTCAAACATAACACGACAGGCAAATTGATTTGAAATGCGCTTTAAAAATTATGCTCAAAACACACAGCATGAACAGTGTTATCGATATTTGGGAATAACCCAAAACCCAAAACCCACAAACCAATCCACAACCCAATGCAATCCCAATCCCATTCCAAAACCCCATTCCAAGCCCAATGCAATTGGCAGCTAGCAAATGTGTTTCTGAGGTGAGAACATAAAGCGAGTTCTGCCTCCAAAACACATCATATATAACCATATATATATATATATTCCTGCCATATCTCTGTGGCTACCACCTGCCTGTGCCCCCTCGTCACACCTCTCCACACCTGCCACTGATAGCTTGTTGACACAAATCATAGAAACATTGCGGAAACCCTGGCACAAAGCAAAAATAGAATGAAAATATATAGAAATATATATAGAAATATATGTAGAAAAAAACCTGAAACCAACTCCACAAATCAAACAGAACGAACTATTTGTACTTTAACGTAATATTCGAACTATTCAAAACTAATTTGTGTGCAATTTATTTCATTAATTTCAGCACAAAAAGGTTTATTTATCTATTAAATATTTACACTAGTTGCGAGCTTTTCAAGCTAATGAAAATTAATCTAATTCATGCATTAAAATGTCAACATCATTTTCAAAACCATTATTATCGATTCCACACCGCATTCTCCATAAAAAGTCTCCTGACCAAAATCAAATTTTTGCAGTTTTCCAAAACCACAACTTTTAATGAAACCTTTATGAATATCATAAAATTTTCTAACAGCTTTTAAAGCAGCTGAAATTCTGATAATACTTATCATTACTCTGTCAAAAATCTGCTTTTTAAGCCAAGCTTTAAAGCTCTTACCGAAAATTACCCCAACAAAGTGTTAAGCAACAATTTTTGAACGAGCTTAAAAGCAGCTGAAAGCTTTTTCCTTAAAAACAGACAGACTTCATATGTTGAGAAGGTCCGAGCTTAGCTTATTATTATTTGGTTGATAAGTTCCTTTTTAAACATAATGAAACTAACCTCTATTATTATTATTATTACATGGCCATAACAATCCTTTCGGATAAAAACCTGAAGCCCTATTTTCCTCTATTTCTGCTTTCTACACTGAAGAACATTTTTATGTGGGTGGATTTCAAATCCTACGCCACAACCTAGGAGGGAAATCGACATGAGTGGGACTCGAACCTCGCACCTCTTGTTTGGCGTGCCAGTGCGCTATCCACTGCACCCCCGAGGCCCCTACCTTAGCTATAATTACTGTCGCCAAATTCCCAATATCCAAAAAGGTATTTTAAAAGTTTTAATTTTACCTTCTACAAAAGATCTACTAATTTGGATCCCAATCTGTGGCTTAAACAATCGTACAAAGCTTTCAATGAAGTCATGAAAATAGAATACAAGCATTTTTTTTTAGGCTCAAGTGTAGGGTATTAAACAACTGTCATAAGCTTTGAAAGCTTAGCATGGATGGCAATGAACGCTTAATATGTAGGTTATCGGTCCGAGAAATCTACGGCTCAAGAGCTTTTGAAATTGAAAAAAGATAAAATTGTATTTACTGAAATTGATTAAAGCTATTTTAAGAGCTTTAACAAAAGATGAAGATTAAAAGAATTTTGTTTTCAATTAAATTGATTTTTTATAAGAACTTTCAGATGGTTTAAATAAAAGATTTACTTAAAGTCAATAAAAGTTCATGAACATATATTTAAGCTCTCATGCCTAGCTAAGACATACCTTAGGAATGTCGAATTATATTAAGAGCTTTAAGATACTAAGGAAATGTCTCAAAAACAAAAGAGCAATTATAGGCCTTTATTTGAGCTTTCAGAGAACCATCTGAAGTTTACTTCAAATAAGTTTTTAAAATCTCAAGATTGATGGTAAGCTTTTGGTTAAACTATCATTGCTAACGAACGTTTCTTTACTATAATTACGTTGAGTTCAAGTTTTTATAAGAACTTTCAGCTAGTTACAATGAAAGCTTCACTCGGGATCAGTACAAAAGCTTTATCAAAAAGCCACGATGAATAATTAGCTGTTTGATAAGCTCTCTTGTTGAACTAAGACTTAGATTAGTATTAGTATATTGGCCATAATAACCCCATCGGGCGATAGCCTGAAGCATTATTTTTGTCTGTTTCCTTCAAGTCCTACGCCAAAACCTAGTTTTCCTAGGAAGGTTATGCCTATTGACATAAGTGGGACTCGAGCTCGCAGCTCTTCTTTGGCGGAACAGTGCACTATCCACTGGTCCACTAAAGCCCCTTAGGACTTAAATTACGGAAATTAAATCAAGTTTTCAGAAGAACTTTAAGCTACACTAAAAAGCTTCACTCGGGATCAGCGAAGTCCCAAAGCGTTCACAAAAGCTCAAGATCCACTTAAAGGAAATTAGTTGAGTTTTCATAAGCAGCTTAAGCTTGTTTCAATGAAAGATTCACACTTAACAAAAGCTCGCGATCAAATAAACGATCATTAGTCCATGTCAGAGGCCAAGTCCTTGCAATCCCGGGTAAGAGCGTGCAGCTGGGGCACCTACAACGAATGTGGCACAAATATGGAAAAACAGAGCTCATCGGAAAACGGCAGCTGTCAAATGTATTTGCGCGTGAAAATGCATTGGCAGCATGTGCAGTGACCTCGCCACGCCCCGCAAACGCCTCGCCTTGTGTACAAATCGGGCGGGCATCCAGGATTGTGGCCATTTCAGTTGAGGAGCAACAAGTGACCGACCCAACCGACCCAACGACCAGACGGGCTGCAGGACCCAACTGTCTGATAGTCCTCGGATTGGCCATGGCCATACAATGTGACATTGCGTTGGCATCTGACTGTCTGTCCGGGAATATGGATGACTGTCCGGTTGTCCAACTGTCCGTCCGGGAGTAGGACTGAACCCATTGAAGCCAACAGCAGCTCGTTTTATAGTCCGCAATGAAAATCACACGCAACAGAACAATGTGGCACAGTCGCAAGTCAGTGGCACAGTGGCGAGTGGCAAGTGACACAGTGGCAAGTGGCCATGGCTCTCTGTGGCACGGCGTTTGAGTGTGGCCATAAGCCAGAAATAGAAATTGGCGACAGCTGTTGAAATGTTGCCACGCACCAGGACACATTTTGGCTAATCGAATTTAAATTCGAAGCCAAATGAAACGCAGCAAACAATCGGCACAATTGTTGCAGCAGTTGCACTTGCAACTAGTCTCCTGGCCAAGACAATGGCCAACAACAACAACAACAACAACGGATCACAACAACAGATCACAACAACAACAACAACAACAAGAAGGACAACAACCAGTTTCATATTAATCAAAACTGACAAAGCCCTTTGTGTGGCGCCTGCCCCCATGTGTGTTGGCGTTGTCCTTGCCAGGAATAGTAATTGCCTCTGCTTGACTGCAGCCGAAGCTCTGCAGGCTCCGAGCTCCAGTTGCAAATAGATGGAGATAAGGCTGCTCCTCGCATTATTATTATCGATTCGCACCACAATGACAAGGCATATTTCATACCTGAACGCATTTTGTGAGCCTCGAGCCGAGTAATTCCTTCAAATTCCACAACGATTGAGCCACAAATGCCTGTTCAGCTGATTGATTGGCCCACTGATTGACCCACTGATTGATCCGAAAATGGGATACAAATATTTGCATTGTGTTGAAGTACTCAAAACTTTTCCCAAATTTGATCAGAGGAGATTAATAAATTGTATGCAACATGTTCGTCTGTCCATCTGCCAGTTTGCCCAAGAAGCTCGAAGTTTTTGAGATTCGTTCGAAATCAATCGGAATGAGTTATTATGTTATATATCAGAAATATAATTATGTATCATACAAATATCATAACAAAAAAGTGTCTCGAGAGAAAAAAGTCTATTTTGCCAATCGAGAAGTGAGGAAATATGCCGAGAGTCACTATAAGATAATCCCGCTTCATTGGACCTGTATCTCAATCGACTTAGGAAAGTTTACTTCAATTCTTTTCTTAACTGATTTGCTGAACGTAAAGTATATATATTCCTGATCAGAATCAAGAGCGGAAGAGACCGTCCGTCTGTCTGTCTGTCCATCCGATGGAACGCGCCGATCTCAGAGACTACAAGAGCTACAGCGTTCTAACTTCCGAGGAAGATCTGTATATACCATACGCTGATTTGAAGTTTATTTTTAATTTTTTGTGCCACGCCCCTTTCACCCCATAATCGAAAAAATGGTCATAACTTTGGCATTTATGTAGCAATCGACCCCAAATTCGGTAAATAGGGCCATAATTACAAACTGCATAATGGAATTTCCCAAATTTTTGATACACCCCTCCATTTCCCGAATAGTAACAATATGTGTATAGCAGCCACAATTTGTATGCAAATGTCATGATGTTGGTATGTGTGTGCCCATAGACCCCATGCAGAAAGTGGCATCCAAAATTTTCTTTCATCCTAATTTGGTCCCCTTTAAGTTAAATAAGTGCTTATATTTTCTACAATTCTCATCATAAAGTGTTGAATTCCAGAATATATTGTCATGACAGTGTCATTAACCAATCCTTAAAATTTCATAAGGATCAGATCATAAACACCGTAGTTATAGGAAACAGAAATCGCCGATAACAGGCTAAAGTGGCAAAAGATGGAAAAAAAGGCTTCCTGGCGACTAAACGTTTATAGCTAGGGATTCGAAATTTGACACGTAGCACCGCATTGGTGATGCGCACAAAACAATTTCTGAATTTTTTGATGCCACACCCCCTCCCTCGCAAATGAAAAAAATTTGATTTAAGACAAGATTTTCAGCACACGAATTTAGGATTGTATTTCGAACTTACACTAAAGGTTTCAAGCCGATCAGATGATGATGTAACGGTATTCCTCTATCTTGTTTAAGCTTAAGCTTGATTTTAATTTCAGTTTTTTTGAGGTTATGTTCTAAATTTATACTGAAAATTTCAATCCTATGATAAACACTGAAGTTATTTGCAAAGAGTATAAAAACTCACGTATAGGGAGTGCTGACTTTAGTGCAATTTGCTTAATGATATAAGTATGTGTTTGATAACTGTATTATACGATTGTAACTGGATTGGTATTTCACAGTCGAGCACTCCCGACTGCAGCACTCTATCTTGTTCAAATTTCCCATTATGTTAATTTTCAGAATGTTCCTAATTCTTAACTTTTCATAGTCCGTATTATTTATCGAAGTTATCATAAGGATCAATGGATTAGCCTTTGATGCTTATCCTTGTGAAATTCCCAGTTCCCCATTCAAAAGTCGTGTTATATCGTTGGTGTTTTTCGGTATTATTCCCTAAATATTCATAAATATCTGCTCCGATTCGAGGTACTCGATTTAATGGCCAATGCTCGTGTTTTGTCCCGTGCTCGGTGACCCTTTCTTCCGTTTAATATGTTTATTGTTTGATAGCCGGCACTTTGTGCCTGACCGCAACAGAGGCGACTTTGGGGCACTGCGGCAGGAGCCGGAGCCGGAGCAGGAGCAGCAGCTGCATTGCGACAAGTTGCCGTTGCCGTTGTCATTGTTGTTGTTGTTGTCGTTGCACGTTCCATCAACTGGTGTCCAATTTGTTATGGACAGGTAAAAATGGCGTTGCAAGGCAACATAAATCACAGCATGGTCCCGTGCCCCGTGCCCCATGCCTCATGCCTCATGCCCCATATCCGGAGACGGAACTGGAGACGTAAACAGATGGAGACAAAGTCCGAGCCGGAGATGGGCCATGTTGTTGGCCATGTTTGGCCCTGGCCCTGGCCCTGGATTTGACTCCGGCTCCGACTCCGGCTCTGACTCTCCGGCCAAAAGGCGTTGTGGCGTTTGTGTCATTGTAGCCGCTTGTCAATTATGTTTCGCATACAGTTAAAACGTTGCATTTCCGAGCGACGCCGCCGAGCACAAAGGGCGGCCGAAACAAAAGGCATAAAGCTGCCGCTGCACCAGACACAGTCAGACCCGTCGGCACAGTGGGACACAGCAGTGAAATTTTGGGCAAACATTCCCTATTGACCTTAAGCAAAGAAGAGTTTAATTTATCACCCAAAAATCAGCCTGAAATCGAGTAAAATTCTAACGTGTAAAGTGAAAATTTCCCATGGGAACATATTTCAAAAGCTCATAACTCAGCCAAAACTGCTCCGATTTTGACTTATTATACCATTTTGTTCACGATTTTTAAATCCAATTCGTTCCTTATTCAAATTTTAATCATATCTTGAAAAAATTTTTTTTTTGAAATTTTTTGGATTTTGAGGTAAGGGTCCCCCCTGTGTTTTGAAAAAATTTTCAAAAATAAAATCCCAAAATTGTAATTTTTTTCCATTTCTATGATCAAAATTAGCATAGAAAACTATTTTAAAACTTAGCCAGAAGAGTTTCATTTTTCACCCAAAAATCGGCCGAAAATGGAGTAAAATTTTGATATGTAAAGTGAAAATTTCC
>JBANCY010001370.1:0-11337 GCA_037040045.1 Phorticella flavipennis | reverse complement strand
GTGTGTGTGTGTGTGTGTGTGTGTGTGTGTGTGTGAGTGTGTGTGTGTGTGTGTGTGTCTGGGTGATACACAGGTGTGCTATGCGTGGCATGTGGGTATAACAAAAGGCAATGAACGGGCAATAGTTGGCGCCGAGGCGGGGGCGACAGGGGGCAGAGGACAGAGGACAGAGGACAGAGTTCACACTGTGTGTGTGTCCATTTACAATGTGTATAAATTATGTATGCCTCAAAGGTTTACCTACAACAATACATATTAAATTGTTCGGCTTCTAAACACGCAGCACAAACCGACAAAAAGTGTAGCATAGTTTTCAGCGCGCACAAAAATTGGCTGCTGGGCGGATGACGACTCCAAGAGAGAGAGAGGCTCCGAGATGCAGAGAGTGTGTGTGTGAAGTCATAGTGATAGTGTGTGTGTGTGTGGTGGGTGGGTGGGTGTGTTGAGCGGAACGGTGGGGCAGGGCGGTGTGGTGTGGTGTGGGGGCTAGACGGGGAGCTGTAGTGGGTGTTAATTGGAGTGGGGACGGGCATGATTGGATTTGCAAATCGTACCATATTGAAATTGACAGCATTCAATTTCTGTAAATATTCAATTTGTCAATTTGGCTTTTTTACTTAAAAAATATTTTCCATCCGGAATTCCGGAACATTATATATACATATATTTGTACGTACTTTTATATATATGTTATATGTATATAACAGCAAATTTGCATACAAATAAAATACAAGAAAATATTTAGAGCAAGTCGTGGCCAGAGACCAAGACTACCCGTCTCCAATTAATTATGCTATTGTAATTGCTATAAGCGCTGAAAGGTATGCTCCGATTTTGCAATCATCTTGATGGGTCGACAAATCCAGCTTTATCTAATCCCAGCAATATTGCAGAGAACAAGCAATGGCAACATTTAAGCTCTAAGCAAGACAGAGACATGTGGCAAATCTATCATAATAACTTTCAAGTATCTTTCAAGGAGAACAAACGTATTTTTAGTGTTGAAATGATTTATTAATTTCGTTGAATTACTTGAGTTTTATTAGATTTATTTAGTTAATGAATGTCTATCTGCTCATCTGCTGGAACATTTACAATCTCTTGGAGACTGTAAGAGCAATAGAACTAATTTCTTTTCTATTTTGGAAGCTATGTCCCATTTGTTTGATAAATTAAGTGAGCAAAGATGATATTTTAGTTGTACGGCAGCAATATGATATAGGGATCCGATAATAAATAAAATTTCAATTCAATAGCTTGAAAATATGCCGGATATCAAAGGAATGTTGTTTGCTATGATTCATTGGATATCATAGATAGCTCAAGAACTGAGCGGATTGTTTGTCTCCCAAATGGACAGGATACGGACTAATAGATGGATATTCCTAAGCAATCTGGAGTTAACTTTTGGAGTTCTACCAATCTTCCTTCTTCGCGCAAATGTAATTAACGTACATTTCAAAACCATTCAATATGTCGACTTTTCGAATTAATGCAATTTACGGGAAGCTCTATTGTTCTGCTTCCATTTGAAGAAAAGTGCTGCTGCGAGTCATTTGCTGCTCGAGGAATATACGGGGATTATACACCTTTCGACGCTTTAAAAGTGATGATTTTAAACGTCCCGATCACCCGAAAAAGTTATCAGACGAAGAATTGAAGAAGTTACTCAACGAAATTCCGTGTCAAAAGCTCCAAGAATTGTCGATATCATTGGGAGTTGACGAGATGAAGATGAAAGGTGCGGAGAGGTGGCTTATGGCGTGCGAACAGGTGCTCGCATCGTCATCAACGACTAGACAGAATATCCATAGGTCCAAGCTCATGCTCGGGATTTGGCGGGATCAGCTGGGCGTCATTTATTATAAGTTGCTGAAACCGAAACCATCGGGGAGCATTGCTAGAAAAACAGCAGTAATTTTCTGATAGACATAAGAAAGTTAGGGGAAAGAAAGGGGCCTCGGTGTTCCAGTGGAAAGCGCACTGTCCCGCCAAACAAGAGGTGCGAGTTCGAGTCCCGCTCATGCCGCTTTAGGCATGACCCTCCTAGAAAAACCAGATTGTGGCGTAGGATTTGAAAACCACCCATGTAAAAATTAATATTTCTTCAGTGAAGGAAGGTTTCGACCCGAAAGGAGGATTGTTATGGCAATTCTTTTTTTTTTTTTTTTGCATAAGAAAGTTATTTTGCAGCACGACAAAGCTCGACCATATGTTAGTCGGGTCGTTAAAACTTACCTGGAAAAACTTCGTTTTGAAGTTCTACCCCATCCGCCGCATAGCTCCGTCATGGCTCCTTATGATTACCGCCTTTTTTGATCGATGGCACATGGCTTGGCTGAACAGCACTTCACCACTTACGAGGAAATTAAATGGATCGATACATGGAACGCATCAAAATACGAACCGATCTTCCGGAAAAAATAGTGGCTAGCGATGGGCAAAACTTTTAATAATTGAGATGAAACTATTTTTTGCTCAATAAAACCTCTATACTACTTGTTTTGGAAAATATTATACAAATAACGATTATTATGAATATAGATTTTCACATATTTTGGATACGTCTTTAACTTATTATAAAAACTCCAGGCTTGTGTAAAATCCACAATTCTGGAAACTAGTCTAATCATCGATCGATTTATTTTCTGCACTGGAATCAGTCTGTATCTTCCAACTTTCACCTAAGTATGATGGAGGCAATCATAAAATCGCATGAATAGCATAGAGGAAGAGTTGTAGATCTAGTAATTGGTTAGCCTAAAATATAAGCATTCATATCATTATGTATTTTGTAGTAGTTGAATCTGAGAAACGAGCCCTTAAGGGTCGCAGGTCTGTCCAATTACATTACCTTTTGCCCATTAGGGTTTTTTTGTCACACTCAAAATGTTGAGTTATGGTCCAAGTACCGTTGTTTCATAGGTGTTTCCCTTAGGTATCATAACTCAATTTTGCATATGCCATGCAAAAGTAAAGTGTTTATGAACAAGCAAAGAAGCATTAGATTATTGTCTCCACACACTTTTCAACATTGGACGAGATATATATGTATAATATATATAATAAATAATACACATTTTAAGCTCGAATAATGCAATGGTTTAAAGAACAACATAATTCAACTTCTAGCTTTATATAGCTTTATATAACAGCATATGGTGGTCCGATACGGCCGAAATATTTTTTTGGTTAGCGCTAAGTTCTCTTACGATAAATCCAAAACTGAGGGACTAGTGTACATAAAGACCAACAGAGTGTTACGATTTGGATGTTCCGAAGAGTCACAGTCCTACACAGTCCCATATTAGTATTTTCTTCTTGATTATAATTATTTGTTCGATCGGCTTAAGCTGGCAAATTAATTAAATTAATTTCTATGCAGTTACCAAAATACAGAATAGTTTTAATAATTTGTGGGCCTATTGATTGAAGTTGTTGAAAATTAAAATTAGAGTAATGGCCTCACTTGTTTGAAAATCGTCGTAACATAGCCGGAGGACACGAAATACACATGCATATAGTATAGCTTAACAGGACTTGAAAAAAGGTAGTCAAAAACAAGATAGAGTGCTGCAGTCGAGAGTGCTCGACTGTGGGTATGGTTAAATTTCGCCTAATGCAGTCACACAGACACACGCACACACATACACACGTATACCGTTAGACAGCGTGAGCTGAAGTCGGCGCTGCGTCAGTCCCCTTTCCCATAGGTGAATTTTTACACTCTTTTATGAATAACTTCTGTGTTTCGATCGATTTGAAACTATCAGGGTAAATTTGAAATATATTCCAAAATAAATCAAAAATTTACACCTGTTATCAAATTTTTTCGATTTTCGGGGTGCCTTTTGCGTATCACCAATGCAAATCTTAATGCCGAATTGTAGAATTGTAGAAATTATGAGCCAAAAGTGGAATATTGCCATCAATAGCAGTAAATCCGCCACAGTCACCATTTCGCTCCGGCCTGGCAGCTTCGGTGCGGTAGCGAGACGATTCGATTAATAGTGTCTCCTCGTATTGTTACCTTGGTGTCCACCTCGAACGCAGACTCGCTTGGAGGCAGCATATATCGAGTATTATCGTTAAATGTTCGTCCAAATCGAAGAAAATTGATTGGCTATTTAAGTCAAGCAAGCTACACTTGTCAAGCAAAGTCCTGCTCATAAAGGCTCTCTTAACACCCACTTGGGGTACCGCCTCCAAGTCGCAACTGACCACATTGAGGATAGTCCAGTCCCGTGCTGCACCATGCGCCTCATGACTACCTTGGTACGTCACCAACGAAGCCATCGAGAATGATCTCCGTCTGGTCACGATTGGAGACACCATTAATTTACATAGCAGTCGATACGCTGAGCGGCTGCAGTCCCACCCAAATCCGCTGGCAAGTCTTCTTGCAGAACAAGTGGGATTCCGCTACATCCTTCGGACCTTCCCACCAGGAACCCTTGACACTGCTGGGCTAAGTTTAGAATAATTGTTTTATTTATTTTATTTTTATTATTAGTTATTATTATTTTTATTATTTATCTAAAAGCTTTGTATATGACCCTATCGGGTCACAGCCTGAAGCATCTTCCTCAACCGAGGCTTTTGCTTTTTTCATTGAATATTTAATTTTTAAAAATGGGTGGATTTCAAGTCCTACGCCAAAAACCTAGATCCAAACTAGAAGGGTCAAGTCAAATGACCTGAGCAGGAATCGAACCTACGTCTCCTTGTTTGCCAAGCCAGTCCGCTATGCACTGGCCTACCGAGACCCCTAATGTTATAATATAATAACATATAAATCCAATGAGAATTATTATTATTATTATATGGCCATAACAACCCTGTCGGGTCAAAACCTGGAGCCTTATTTTCCTCTATTTCTGCTTCCTTCACTGAAGAACATTTTTATGTGGGTGGATTTCAAGTCCTGCGCCACAACCTAGTTTTTCTAGGAGGGTCATGCCAAAAGGCATGAGCGGGACTCGAACCTCGCACCTCTTGTTTGGTGGGACAGTGCGCTATCCACTGGACCACCGAGGCCCCTGAGAATTAGGATATACAAAAAGTAAATCGAGATATGCTATCGAACTATACATTTTTTAAGATTAAGTTTTTGGTCATACGATGTATTATGCGAATGTTCCTTTAAATTGATTTAAGGGCAACAGTATATTGATCTGAAAAACATGGCTCTGAATCCACAGTACGAACACATTGGAAACGGAGTTGTCCAACAGTATTACAGCATTTTTGACGATCCCGCGAATCGTACCAATTTGGTCAACTTCTACAGCGCCACAGACTCCTTCATGACTTTTGACGAGCATCAAATTTATGGGGCGCTAAACATTCTACAGAAACTTCAGAGTATGGGCTGCCACAAGATCAATCGCCTTATCGAAACCATCGATTGCCAACCGACATTCGATGGCGGAGTCCTGATCAGCGTTCACGGCCGTTTGCAGTGCGACGACGAGCCTCCACTTGCTTTCTCGCAGGTGTTTCTTTTGAAGGCAAATAGCGGTACCTACTTTGTGGCATACGACTTCTTCCGCCTTTATATATGTACATGATGTTGTTTAAGAACAGAAGCCAATGACAACATCAATAACATCAACAACAAAAACAACAACGATGACGACAAAAACAGTAATTTTAACAACACAGATATGAAAGATGCAGCGCAACGACAACATCCTTAAACGGATCTCTAAGATTCAAGAGACTCAACAACCTGCCGTAGCTTCCTTGGTCTATCAATCATTTCGATCCATTGGATGGAGTGATCGCTGAGGATTGGTCGATTACGCTGTGCTTCAGAAGAAAAAACTGTTTTTTAATATTACAAAGTTTTATACATTTTAATCTTAATTTTTATCTTATAAAGTTTGTTTTCACTATTTGTTTTCCCCTTTCTTATTATTTCAAGAGGAATTCAAACTTTTTAAAAGTTAATGTGGACCTTTTGATTATTATAAAGTTTCATAATGTATCTCGCGTTGTATAAGTGCGAATGGATTACGCCAAATGTAGATAAATATATTATATTTTGTACTCAAAATCATAAAGTGGATGTGTTGATTACTTGACTCAGGAGTGTTGGAGCGCAAGTCAAAGATGGACAACCACAAGAAGCAATTGTGCCATGTTCTAAAATTGAATTGAATAATGTTTATGGATTTGATACTGTAGAAAATAATTTGGTTTCGTGGATTTTGTTCAGAGAATTTTGATGTAAAGGATGCACAATGGTGTGGAAGATATGGAAGGCCAATAGATGAAAATGTTACTAAGCTAATGGAAATCGTCGAATCTGACCATCATGCGAGCACTTATTCGATTGCCTAGGAGCTAAAACAGATTGGAATCACTTGAAAAAGGCTGGATACACAACGAAGCTCGAGAATAAACCTCATGGATCGAATTTCCAACTGAGAGTTGCTGCTGAATCTTAACAAAATCGACACATTGGATTACTTAGAGCAACAACATAGGAAAACGGTCGTGGTCAAATCGCAGTGAGCTAGCACAAACGGTCTCCAAGCCAGTATTAACCCTCGCACCTCGTAATTACCATCTGTTCCTCAAGAGAAGCTTTTAAATTGTAAATAGGGCCAAATAGGGCTTTCTATGAGAGGGGCATTCTATAAGGGGCATAATATATATATATATAGAAATATAGTTATATATAATTTTTAAGTAACTCAAAGTGTCTTCGGCACGCCGATATACGCTACTCATGGAAATAGACTCATAGATTGTAACTGACTGCGACTCCTTATTTAATTGCAGCGATTGCTGTTAACAAATTTCAAGGCATCTATACGATAAAGTGATCCGATATTTTTACAATTTTTGTGAAGAAAATATAACATAGCGTCGTAAGTAAGTGTGATATTAAATTGAAATAGCTTGAGAATCAGTATGACAATATGGGTTAAGTCTACTGTTCGTGTTCTAACTGCTAAATGATATAGCGAATCGAAGAACTTTCTTTGGAAACACTCAAAAGATGAAGGAAAAGGCCAAATGTTGTTCGGAACTCAAAATTTGTCGAGATACATTCTCATTAATCGAGGTTGGGGCACCGAATTCGAGATGCTCTTCATCTGTGTAACGTATATACGACATTAAACTTCAAGTCTGAAATCTCAAGTGCGAGTAGTCTCTTTAATCCAGTCACTCAATAAAGTCATAGGCATATCTCTCTATGTGTCCCTCTGAACAGTCAAAGGTAAATAGAACTCTATAGAGAGTTTGAGCTTAACGCCACACAAAACCATCATATCATATTGTATAACAATCAATATGAACACGACAGTAAATTAGGTTCAGTGCCTGACGCAGACCTTAGGGTCCTTGTGTTAGCGTTGTGGAAACGTTTCACGCATATTACTTAAAGTCAGTTAATTAAATTAAACAAACATTGGAACAACAGAAGCTATATCAACTCAAGCTCTTATCCTGATTAACAATATTGGAATTCCTTTGTGTTGCCGCAGCATTTGTAATATCCTTGAGAGGAGCAAACAAATGCCAACGTGCGAAACGCTGTGTGAATTAATAGTTTTCACCTTTTTCCCTTAACTGACAAACACCCAAATACCATAGGACAGAGAACAGACAACAGAGACCAGGGACTAGAGACCAGAGACCAGTGGATATCCTTTATTAAAATCGGAGATTAAAGGGCAAATATTAAATTATGCTAAAACGCTGAGAGCCCTCATTGTAATTTCATGTAAATTCAACTTGAATAATTCGGTTGCAGTTTAATTCAACATTTTAAACAGTCTTTTGCCAGGATGCCTAATTAACCTGCGGCTGTTTGCAGGATACATCCATCTCTTGAGCCGCAACGCCACACGACTACAACAACTGTGCCGACCCAGCCGAGCGTTAAGTGATGCTTGGCATCAGCATCAACATCAGCATCAGCATCAGCAGCTTGGGAGGGCTCGGAACGGGATTGGAGGGCCTTGGACGAGCCTGGACCTCGAGGAGCTGCTCTTCCATGCCGGCACACGGCACTCATAACAATAAGCATAATGAGAAGCGAACACCCAAACACCTAACCAATTAAAAGTTTTTTTGTTTTATGTTTTATGTTTTTTGGTTTTCGGTTTTCGGTTGTCATTTTTAGCCTTCCGAATTAACTCTAAAACAATTGGATTTCATATTTTGCTGTTTCGGGCCCTCAGAAGAAGAAGCAGAAGAAGAAGAAGCGCTGAGTGCAGCACAAAATGGTGTTCCCTGTGTTTTGGGCCAGTCTTGGTGTCTGCATGGCAATTTGCTCCGGCTAGTGTATATATTTACTTGTATGTACATATACAGATATACAGATATATCTCTATTCTCTGGCGTATCTACAAAATATCCCATTTTTCATAGATAAGTTCAAGCGAACGTCTAAAAAGAAGGCGTTGATATTACCGCCCAAATACAATACATTTTGGCCTACATCGGGACTCGTAACATGCTCAGAGTCTGAGTTAGAGACCGATATACATATATACATATATATATATATCTAGAGAGAGGGCGTGTGAGAGGGGGGGGGGGGGGCAGAGATAGCGTGTGTGTGTGAGAGAGAGCGTGTGTAGCGGTATAATAGTCAGCAATATGATTACTAAGAGCAACACCTAGAGGCACTTTGTTACGCTGAATGCGGTGGAGTGGGAGAGAGAGGCAACAATACTGGAGAGTGGGGCCTAGAGCGCCCCACAGAGAGAGAGAGAGAGAGTGGGAGTGTGAGAGAGTGTGACTGATGCTGCCCCCAGACTCCGGGTAAACTGGCAATGCTCCAATGCTCCATGGCTGCTGCGGCGGAGAGCAAGTGCATCTGCGTCTGCGTCGTTGTTGACGGATTGTCGGGGATATTTTCTTTTGGAGAGTGTGTTTTTCCTACTTTGTGTTTTTTTTCGTGCTTTTGGGTCCTCGTAGCATTGTGACCAAGTCGCGTGCTACATGTCCGTGTCCTGCAGACTGCAGACGTATGCGAGAGCTTTAGAACGTTGTTTGCAATCGCGGAAAGTGGCTAACGGGAAATTCAAGCGACGGTGACGACAGCAACAGCACCGCACAACAGCAAACATAACATAACATAACATAACAGTGCCAGAGCACAACAACTGTCAACGGCCGCATCCAGAGCCCCAGAGCCAACACATCCAGAGCAGCCGGAGGAGTCTGAGCCAGCAAACCCAGCCAAGCCAAGCCAAGACAAGACAAGCCAAGCCAAACCAAGCTAAACCAAGCCAAGCCCAAGCAAAGCCAGGCGAAGCATAGCTAAAATCACAACAAACAAATAAAGAACGAAGGAATCCTTTACAAGAAGTCAAAGCCCCAGTCCCTACCCTCGATATAACCAACCAAGCAACCCACAACAGAAAAGGACACGGATTCAATTAGTCCAAACATGACTCGAGCACTCGAAATTTATGCAAGAAAATGACAAGCGGACTCTGAGTTAAGATTGCGTTTATACATAATTGCGATTCGTCGTCGAGCAGGCGCATTAAATCAACCCAAACAACAAACCAAGGCAAACCCAAGCAAACCTAAGCAAACCCAAGCAAACCCAAGCAAACCCAAGCAAACCCAACCAACCCAACCCACTAAACCAAGCAATCGGGTAAACTGCACCTTTAATACAACAACAACAACAATAAAAACAAACAACAACAAGCAAAAACAAACAAACAAACAAATACAAAGAAGAATAAGTCAAATATTTTATAAAGATTTTTTGCCATTTTTTTTAATGTTTGCCCAAAAGGACAAACAGCAAAGTGTTCATGTAGTTAAGTGTGCCACATAAGGAAATCAAGTATAATATATAACGTATATGTATATCTGTATATATACACAGAGCGGTATATTATATAAATACAAATTTAACAACAATTAATTAACAACAATTTAACAACAAATTGAATAATGCAACAACATTTTGCTGCAATAAAACGCATAGGTAAAGTCTTTAAGCTATTTAATAATTGCACATTATAAGATATACTATATAGATATATATATATATATATACACCCACACACACACACACATACCAACACGCACATGCACATGCACATGCAATTGTGTGCGTGGTGTGTGCGAGTGTGTCATGCCTTCGGTTGTCCGGGTCAACAAACAAATGGGCAAAAAGCGTTGCATGCTTACAGGCGCTACAATCGCGTCGGCATACAAATGCACTCGTATCGTGTATACATCTATATATATCTATATACATGCACATCAAAACTATATATATAGTTTATACAGTTTATATATATACACGAACGCTCTTATAAACTTGCCTAACTAATATTTCATAGTGGAAATGTGGAGAATTCTAAATGCAATTAACCAACTTCGCAAACTATCTAATAGTTTTATAAATAGTCATTGCAACTATTGCCAGGTCCGGCAGCCCTGTGCATAAAGCGCCATGCCATTTTTTAGTTACAACTGAGTTTCTAACTAATACCACACTGAAATCTCTTTCTACAAAGTTTCTCAAGCATAAACTACTATATATATAGTGTATATATACATTAAAATTTGTTCAACTTTTCCATAATATGGCAACTTTGCTGCTTCCGCACTTCCTACTTTTCATTCATAAGACTAGGAGTTCCGTCTACGCTCAGCTGGCACACGTCAAACTCTAGAATCCATCAGAGAATTCTGGCATTATATGTATCACAATCACTTTGCGATTTCGATCGACTTTTGATCATCATCATAACTGATGAATTTTCATTGTGAAACACATTAGATCATTTCTTATTGTTCCAATTTCCTACAGCTTAAATTAATATAAAAAAAATATATTAATGTTTGCCTATATGAATTTGTAAGCATTTTCATCAAATGATGTATGCTTATTTCTTATTGTTCCAATATCCTAGAGCTTCCAATTGTTCAAGAAAAAAAAGGAAATGCATTGAAGTTTGACTGTATGAGCTTGATGAATATTTTCATCAGATGATGTATGCATATTTCTTATTGTTCCAATATCCTTGAGCTTCCAATTATTCGAAAAAAAAAAAGAAATGCATTGAAGTTTGACTGTATGAATTTGATGATAATTTCCATCAGATGATGTATGCAAATACGTAAGCTTAAATTATATAGTTACATTCAAGTCTTGATGATTTGTCGTCAAGTTGATGACAAAAGCCCTTATGAAATAATGTCATCACTTTTCTTGTGACGATCGTGAATTGATCATCATCAACTTTGTGTATGCATAAGTATATGCATGTATATGTATATGTATATTTATATGTATATGTATATGTATATGTATATGTATATGTATATGTATATGTATATGTA
>JBANCY010001369.1:0-11341 GCA_037040045.1 Phorticella flavipennis | reverse complement strand
AACCTGTTAAAAGCTTAACTTTTTTTACAGTTATAAGCTTGACTCATTTGCGATTTTAGAGAACAGTTAGATTTTTGTATTGTTGCCTCCCCCTCTTGTCTATCTGATATTTAGCTCTGCAACTTGCTTTTTATGACCCGCAAGGGTCAACAACTGATGAAAACGTAGTGGAGAAAATTGTTTTGGAAAATCGTCGAGGCACTATTAAAAAATTTACTGAGGATTTTCTAACGTTTTCGGCATGAGACGTGTGTCAGCAAGGTTTGTTCCCAAATTGCTTAATTTTGACTAAAAGAACCGTCACATTGCTCGAGAACTGTTGAATGACGTCAACGACTACCCAGATTTACTCAAAAGGGTCATAACTGGTGACGAATCATGGTTATATGGTTATGATATCGAAACCAAAGCCCAATAAGCCAAGACCGAAAAAAGCACGCCAAGTTCGATCAAATGTCAAAGTTTCGCTCACTGTTTTCTTCGATTACCATGGCGTCGGCGAGAAGCATTATGTAGACGATGTCTACAATGGTGGAAAGACAGTTCATGGTTTTTTCATAACATAATGCGCCCGGTCACTCATCTTTGCTTGTGAGAGATTTTTCGGCCAAAAGCAACACCAAACGTGCCACGAGACTTTTTCTTGTTCGCAATGAAAGTACGAAGATTTTTTCGATAGCAAAAAATCCCCGAGCAGGCAAAACACATAAGTTTTACCCCTCTCACAACCAAACAAAAAATGCAATACATTTAAAATTACATATATACAGTACAAATGCTCGGGAAGAGTGTACGATCGTAACAAACATAAAATACGATAATCGAAAATATGTTGCCCTCGAAATTTGCAAAGCTTAGTTTACTTTTTGAACACACCACGTATACTTCTAGAGGCTGACAGCGGTAGCAAACTTTTTTTATTATTTATGTATGTATATACTCATATATATAATTTTTTCTACTTTGACAACAGGTTCGTCGACGGGAAAAAGTCAAACCACTCAATAATCGAAGACTGGGCTCCGACTCCACGGCTGCTGGCTTACTGGCGGCAGCCAGATAAAATGAGGACAACAACAGCGACAACTTTAATGAGGTTATTTCTAGCTTGTGTGTAACTGTGTTAATGTATATGTAGATCTATGCATCTGTATCTGTATCCATATTTCTATGTATGTATCTACATTTAGTTATGTCTGTATGTATGTCAGCTTGGATAGTCAGCTAGGTTTCAACTTTATCGTTTTTCCTTTGATTATAGACTCATTTTTTTCCAACAAAACAAAACAATTAAAAAAGAATACACATTTGTTTATCTCTCCCTTCGGACGCAATGCTTTTGAAAACCCACCGACTTGACTTGCGTCGCGTTTTGTTACTTTTTTTTTTTAATGTTTCTGCATCTTTTTATTATAGATAATAATATAATAATATTTTGATTAATTCAAATTCAGCTTAATATTATGCACAAAATTCGTTAATTTTAGCTTTTAACACAAAATAAAAATAAAAAAAATATTGTTGGATCGCCAAAACAGTGATCGCAAAATTCTTTGCTTTCAAGACTGGCCTTAGCAGAACTTTTTCACTCGAGAAACAAACGCAGAACAAACGCCCGACTTTCCCGTCCGAATGTTCAAAGCAAACTGAGGACGGCGACAACAACGGCAGCGACGTCGGCGTCGACTCTGTTGATTCGATTGCGTCTACGCCAATCACCGCTGCCGACCATCATCTCCGCAGCGATGTCAATTCAGCCATTTTATGGCTAGGTGTAATAAGACATTTTGACAAGTGGCTATTGCTGTCATTTTCCACTTTGAACAATACACGACGATAATTGACAATCCGCACCCTTAAAGGCTACTTTAAGATATTTGTTATTATTTAGATTTGGTAAATCATTATACTCTGATCCCATTTGAAAAATGGGAAGAAGGGTGTAATAGTTCTGTTTGAATGTATGCAACAGATAGAAGGGGGCGTGGCACACCCCATAAAGTATATATATTCGTGATCAACATCAATAGCTGAGCCGATTTACGATGTCCGCCTGTCTGTACGAACGCGGCGATCGCGGAAACTACAAAAGCTACAGACTTCAAAACTGGCACGAAAATTCGTGTATAGCATACGCAGTACGAGCTTGTTTCCAATTTCAGATGCCACGCCCCCTTCGCCCGATAATCGATAAAAACATTTTTCGATTAAATGGTCATATCTCTGGCATCAAAAGAGCAATTGACATCAAATTCGGCAAATAGGGTCATGATTAGAAACTGCAGAGTGAAATTTACAAAAACTTTGATGGTATCAACCAATCCTAAATAACTTAGAAGTGGCCGAAAACGGGCTAAAACAACAATAGGTGAAATATGCATTATGTTAGCTGGCGGCTAAACGTTTATAACTAGCACGAAATTTGGTATGTAGCTCCGCATTGTCGATGCGCAAAATGCAGTTTTGTCAAATTTTGGATACCATGCCTCCCTCCCCCGCAAATCAAAACAAGATAGAGTGCTGCAGTCGAGAGTGATCGACTGCGGGTATACCCTGATCCCAGTCGAGGAATACCGTTACATTCGCCTAATACAGTCACACAGGAACACGCACACATATATACACTTATACCGTAAGGTGTTACCCGTAGCCTTGTTAACAAAGCTACATTGAAGCCGAGAACATGGATTCGATGTGAATGTATTTCGGCACCTCAGTAAGCCGAGTGGTATCGAGCCGAAATGGCTGCCGGTTTAATATATTCGCTGCCACCGACCTATTAAAACTTGGCAAGTCTTGGAGAACGCTTACGAGCTGTCGCCATTAAGTTGGACGCGCAGGTTCAGATGAATCCCCTGATCAGTACCGATTCGGCTCTGAACTGTGGCTCTCATAAGGAACATAGTCAACCCTCGTATGGACCTAACTCACTGAAAGGAACCCATATAATCAATAAGGTGACTGCGCACACAGCTAGCAATAACGGCTCCATGTTGGGACCCAATTGAAAAATGAACAAAAACTTAACTCAAATAAAAATCAAAGAGATGGAGAAGCTGTCAAGCCGAGGAGAAAATCCCCAGGCGATAAGCGTGGTTCAACGATGACGAACCAACCGTAGCTGCCTTTTGGAACGAGAGCAAAAATGCAGAGAACGCCACCAGCGTTGCAAAAAGATGTGTGGGCCCGCAACAGTTCCTCCCAGGAACAGCTCTAGGAGCTGGGCGACCTGCTGGATGAAGTTATCCTCTCCATAACGGAAAAGATCCCTGTATACTACATTACCCAGCATATGAAGGACTCGCTGGTTAAAATGAAGAAGCTACAGCAAGCAGTTTTGCGCAACATCGACGTGACACCCCCAGTAGCGATGCCATGCGCAGACTGCAAGTGTAAGGAGAAAGTGCTAGCTATGGCACCTTACCCTAAAAGTTTGATGGCGGTGCCATTGCCAGTAAGCAAATCCACTCCGCAGTTCACAAAGAAATGCCCGCAAATACAGAAGCGAGGCAAGAAAGGTGCTACGATAACCAAAACTCCGTCTACAGAGGGGAAATGGCCGAAGAGGAAAGCAAAGGAGAAGCGTCCCCTGCGTCAGAGAGCTCGTCCTGATGCGGTTAAAGTGCAATGCAACAATCCGCAGGAGTACGCGAAAGTTCTCGCCTTCGTGTGGACGAACAAGGAGCTGGAACACCTGAAGAAGAGCGCCAATGGAGTGCGCTGTTCAGCTGCTGGGAAGATTCTGCTGCAGATGAACAAATCAGCCAGTGAGGACATTGCTAAGCAACAGCTGGCAGTCCAGAAGGTGGTTGGTGAAGCAGCCACTGTAACTACCCTTACAGAGAAAGTCCCATTGGAGATCAGGGACATCCCCGAATGGTCGGCAACCAGCGAGATCCTGGAGGCAATCCGTGCAATCTGCGGCTTACTACCGGAAGAGCCAATTAAGTTGCGGAAAGGCTATGGTGAAACTCAGACCGTCTCTCCAAGGAAATAGGAGATACAATTATCTCAGCGGCAAGGTGCAAACTGAAGGAGGTCTCCTTGAAACTATGTTTGAACTGTGGAGAAGACGCCCATAGCCCCGTGCTGCTCCAAAGCTCCATGCTGCATTGTGTGCAAGAGTGCGGGAGCAAAAAGTTCAGCACATTGTACGAGCACTAGGTCATGTCCGTACTGCGAAGGCATCAAGAAACCTTCTAAAATAAGGTTCCAACATCATCTGTCGCAAAGAAGCAGAGGCCACAGAACATGGTCACTTGATACCTTGAACGAGGAAGCCCTCCTGACGATGTCAATAACAGAGCTCTCTCGAATCACTGTGGACCATAGCGCAGAAGAATACGCAAGAAGTGTTGCTGAATCAATCGAGAGAGCATGAGTTTCGGCAATGCTAAGTAAGATGTCCCGCCGAAAGAACGCAGGAAGCCCATCAACATGTATACCTCTTTGCATGCTAGAAGTACTCCATCAAAACCGTGGTAGATATGACCAGGAATGCCAGAGAAAAACGACGATGGAAAGGCGGAAAGAAACTCTATTGCCTGGTAACAACCCTCGACGTGCGAAACGCGATTATTGCTGCTAGCTAGACGGCCATCGTAAATGCGATGCACAGGCTGAGGAAATCGGAGTACCTCATAAACATCATATGCAGCTACTTCCGAGACCGCCTGCTACCCGTCGACTCCCAGGATGGGAGACTCCAATACGAAGTAACAGGTGGAGTCCCAAAAGGATCAGTACTAGGCCCCACATTGTGGAACATCATGTACGATGGAGAGCAGAGCAATATGGGCTCACGCACTGGCAGCCAAAGCTTATGGACGGCACTGCAATGCATGAACGTGCGACGTGTTCACTGAGAGTCTTAAGCGCCTTCCGCACGGTATCCGAAGACGCAGTCTTTGGATTAGCTGGAGTGGCCCATTTGGACCTTCTTGCAGACGAAGCAAGAACCGCAGGTGAGTTAAAAGAGGTTAGGTTAAGAACCCTGTGCACGTGGAAACAGCGATTGAGTAGCTCAGCAAATGGAGGTTGGACGAGGCATATAGTCCCGGACTTCCAGGCATGGACGAACAGAAGACACGGACACGGACAAACCGACTCCTATCTGACGCAACTGTTGACGAGACACGGGTGTTTTACATCTTATTTATTTAGGTTTAATCACGAGACGGATCCCTTTTGCACGTACATACGTGTGGGGACCATTGAAGAGGCTGAACAAGAATTTTTTGTCTGTCCAAGATTTTCTGCTGAACGGGGCGAGCTCAGTTTAGCTATTTACGGTCGATGACCTTATAGACATCCTGCTGAGTTCGCAAAATAATTGGGCTTCAATATGCTCCACATCCGCATAAATCATCCAATCCTTGCGTCGCGCAGAAAGACTGCGCCATTCCAATTCTAATCCTAGATAGGATCTAGTGTGGCCTTCATGCCTTCTCCCCTTCGCGAAGTAATACTTAACGGTAGTTGCACGAGAGGGGTACGGGGAGTAGGAGGGGTTTTAGTGGGTGAAAGTGGGTGCCTAGTGGTAACATTAGATGTGAAGAACGCATTTCATTCGGGAAACTGGGAAATAATTATGCAATGCCTTGCTAATATGACGGAAAATCCATACTTGACAAAAATAAAAGGGAGCTACCTTAGCAATAGGACGCTGCATTATTTAACTAATGCAGGTACAAGGGAGTACAGGGTCACAGGAGGCGTTCCACAAGGCTCGGTTCTGGGACCGACTGTCTGGAATGTAATGTATGACGGGATCCTAAGACTGAGTCTTCCAGCCGGTGTGAAAATGATTGGTTTTGCGGACGATGTGGCAATTGTTGCAGTTGCCAAGCAGATAAGCGACGTTGAGAGGATCACCAACGCGGGAATCATGCAGGCAAAGAAATGACTAGCCAAGGCGGGACTAAGACTCGCAGAACAGAACACAGAAGCCGTCCTCATAAGCTCAAGGAAGACGGTTGAAAGAGCGAATATCGTCGTAGGTAGCACGGATATAACCTCCCGACCGCACGTCAAGGACCTAGGTGTTATACTGGACCATAGATTTGACTTTAAGTTCCTCCTTCAGGTGTCAGCCGAGAAAGCCTCTATTGCATGTTCAGCCGTCCGAGAGCTGGTTAGAAATGGAAACACCTACCTCGGGAACAGGGAAGAGAGTAGGCAGATCTCCCTAGAAGAGTGGCAGAACAGGTGGAGATCAACCGCACAAGGAGCATGGACGCGCACGCTCATTCCAGACGTCATAGTGTGGGTAACTAGGAAACATGGACAATTGAACTTCTACCTGATGCAGCTCTTGAGCGGCCATGGATGCTTTAAGGATTATCTTTTCGATTTGAATACGAGGAAGACCCTTTCTGCTCGAGGTGTGGTCCGGGGTACTTAAAAGATGTTGAACATCTATTCTTCATATGCCCTAGATTCAGCACGAAGAAGGAAAGAGTGCAACAAATGCATGAAGAACCACTAGCGCCAGTTAACGTGTTTTGGTTCATGTTGGCCAGTGTGGTTAACTGGGAAGCAGTGGACGAGATGGCAACCAGCATAATGAATGAGCTAAGGCGGGATGAGCAGACCCGCAGATCAGACGGCAGCGGATAAGTAATACTTTGCAGTAGTTCCGGCGGAGAAGTAAAAGCTAGACTAAACAGGCCTGTCCTGGTTTCGCAGGGGCTACTTCTTCGTACTGCGGTGCGTCAACGTCCCTGTGATTTGAAAAAAAAGACACACACACAACACACACCGTGTGGTAGCGGCAAGAGAATACTACCACAGCAAATCATTGCTTGTCGTAATAGGCGGCAAAAATGGTACGGGGATGTGGATTCCTGGGGAGGTGCCCTTGTAGGTGCAATGGCCAGGTCAACTACTTGCCAGAGCAACCAAAGCAGCTCACTACCGGACAAAGATAACGGCTTAAGAGTTGGGACCCATTCAAAAATGACAACAAACACCAACAAAAACAACCAAACGGAGGCCTTCATGAAGTGCGGCAGTGGCGAGATCACCCGTTGCCGCTCAACCAGCAATAGCAATCGGAGAGCACGGAGAGGGAGCCACACGCTAGGTGCTCAGCCCTAAGTAATCTTCGAAGAGAAATCCGAAATCTCGTGGATATGCTAGAAGATGGTAATGGGACCGGCAAATTCCCCTTCCAGTGGCAAAACAGCAGCAGTGGTCGAAGGTCATTCGAAGGAAAAGACCTCAAAAACCGAGTGGCTTGCTCAAGAAGAAAGCAAGGCCTGACGCCATAGCCATCTCTGCGAAATGTGAAGCCAGCTACGCTGATATCATCCGTGGAGTCGACAAGCTAAATGACCTTGGTGAGGCCGTCGCGAAGATCAGGCGGACTCAGAAAGGTGAGCTGTTATGAGCTGTTGCAGCAAAGCAAGCCTGGGGAGGACACGGAAGCATTCAAAACCCTCGTGGTCGAAGCACTGGGTGGGCAAGCGGAGGTCCGTACGCTAACGCATCGAGTTGTGTTGGAGTGCAAGGATTTGGATGAGATCACATCCAAAGAGGACATTTGCGAGGCACTTTAAAACCAGGTGCAAATACAAGACGCCTCACCAGAAGACGTAAGCCTGAGGAAAGCGTATGGTCAAACCCAGATCGCCTCGATTACCCTCCCAGCGGATAGCTCCAAGAGTCGCCGGAGTCCTTAAGGTTGGTTGGGTGAGATGCAGATTGCGCGAGAGCATCAGCGTCACCAAATGCTTCCGCTGTCTGCAGTTCGTTCATATGGCCATTCACTGCAACAACGAGGTGGATAGGTCAGAGCTATGCAGAAGATGCGGCACAGAGGGGCACCTGGCAAAGGATTGTCAGAAGGAGCCGAAGTGCATGTTCTGTTCGGGCAAAAACCTGGACGCTCGATACGTCGCAGGCAGTGGAAGATGCCTGGAATTCCAGATCGCCCTCACAAACGAGTTACGAAGTGTCTCCAGCTCAATGTAAATCACTGCGCAGCTGCTTACGACCCTCTGGAGCAGGACGTCAGAGAAAAGAGCATAGACATTGCCATCCTCAGTGATCCCTACAAACCGTTCGCGGGGAGTGGATGGGTGGCGAGTAGCTGCTGAGGAGCCGCTATCTGGTCCGTGAGGACTGCTCCCAAGAAAAGCAAGGCGTTCCTCGGATTTGCCAAAGCTAAGATAATGGGCATCGAGGGTACTTAAACGAGATTAGCCGCATGCTGGGGAAGCTACCCATGGATGTTCAAGGTCGAGGAGGGTTATAATAGCTGGAGGAATGAGCGAGGCGCAACCATTTTAGGGGTGTTCGCCTCTTTGAACATCAGTCTGGCAAATGACGGACGCAAGCAAACATACCGCAAGGCGGGGGTAGGCTCCACGATCGATTTCACACCGCTCAGCAGCTCTCTTAGTCGAAGAACTCCGTGGAGAGTCAGTGAAGACTTCAACTATCGCGATCATCAGACGATTTACTTCGATATCCAAGAAAGGAATCGTCACCAGAAACGCTCCAAACTAACAGGCCCGAAGTGGAAAGGGAACCTAATAGACGCAGAGAATCAGAATCACGTTCAGCTGCCTCGACGCAGGATCCTTGGAGTCTCCGGAAGAGAACGCTCAACACCTCATGGAAGGCCTTCGAGAAGCTTGTAATGCATTAATGCCTTGGAGGAACCCAGGTAGAAGAGGAGCACCCTGTTACTGGTGGAATGAGGAAATACGCGAGCTAAGGAGGATCTGCCTCAGGGCTAGGAGACAATCTCAGAGAGCTCGAGGCAGGCCTTAGTTTGAAGACACACTTGAATGTGTGAGAAAGGTAAAACGCGACCTCAAGCGGAGCATCAGAAGCAGAAAGCAGCAAGCTTGGTACGGCATACAAGATTGTTACCAAAAGAGTAAGAGGCCAGTGAACGGCACAAATTACATGCCCAGAAGTTCTTTCGAAAATTGACGCTGTTTCCACTATTCGTAGCACCTCACGCGGGACAAATCAGAGGGACCATGCCACCAGTGACGAGCGAGCAGTTAGTAGCATCCATCAAACGGATCGGTGACAGTAAAGCACCAGTATCCCAAACGTCGCCCTTAAGCTAGCCATCACCAGTAGACCGGAAGTGTTTACCAAGGTGTACGACGACTGTCTAAGGCAAGGGGTCTTTCCAAAACAATGGAAAAAACAACGCCTTATACTGCTCCCCAAAAGGAGATAAGCCTGCGGACGACCCATCAGGCCACAGACCATTTGCCTCCTAGACACGGTGGGTAAAGTGCTGGAGAAGATAAATTACAATCGACTTCAAGTAATAGCGGAGAAAAGGAACGCCCTATCAGAGTCCCAATACGGGTTCAAAAAGGCTCCTTCCATGGTCGACGCTATAAGGGAGGTAGTCGACACGGCAACCAAGGCTATAGAGGGGACTCGGTGGAGATGGGTAAAAGGAATACTGCCCACTCATGATAGAGAGATAGGTGCTCGGACCTATAGGTTATCGCCTAATGCACGACGAAGTACGTAGAGTTAAGCTGCCTCTCGGATCCAAGCTCTTAGGTTTTGCCTACGGTCTGGCACTGACAGTTGTGACGAAGGATCCAAAAACCGTAGAATCAGTAATACGTCATCTATCCGGTTGGATGCAGATGGCGGGATTGGAGCTGGCGTAGCACAAAACGGAAGCCGTCCTAATCACAAGACGAAAAGTGGTGGAGTTTGTCGAGTTCCAAGTCAAAGGATCAAAAATGAAGTCGAAGGAATGCATCAAGTACCTACGAGTTCTCTTAGATAAAAGTATCAGCCTTAGGCCTCACATCGAGCACATGAGCCAAAAAGTGGGGAAGATGAAAGCTTTTTTGTCACGTATGTTGCCAAATATAGGAGGACCGAAAGCATCTCGACGTCTACTACTGCCAAGGTGGTGGCATCGGTCTCACTGAATGCTGCCCCAATACGGGCTTTGTAGAAAGCCCCATACCGGCTCTGTGCACTTCGCATCATGTCCGGATTCAGGACTGTCTCTGGGGACGCGGCTGAAGTATTGGCCGGCATGCTGCCAGTGGATATCTTGGCACGAGAAATGGGAGCCATTTACTCGAGAAGGTCAAGCGAAATCCCACTGAAGGAGATTCGGAGAACCTGGACTCAGAGGAAAAATGGCCACCTCAAGTTCCACCTAACCCAGTTCTTCACAGGGCACGGTCGGTACAGAGGGTACCTTCACAGGATCAGATTCGAGGACACTGCGCAGTGCCCATGCTGCGAAAACTCGATGGAGGACCCAGATCATGTATTGTTCCACTGCTCCAGGTATAGGAGCTTCACAGGATACCAGGATATACATGACAGAAGCAGACGTCAACTGGAAGAGAATAAGCGCACTCATTGTAGGCATCAAGAAAGATCTGAGAAGATGCGAAAAAGAGCGACGTGAAGCGGTGAACGCCTAGAGGCTTCCCATCACCGCGAAGTAATACTTAATGGTGGTACCGCGAGGAATGTGGTGTAGTGTTAGGGGGGTAGGCTTAGTAAGTAGGCGCACGGGCCAGTGGTATCTTAAGAAGATTCCTTGGCGATCCAAGAAAAAACAAGTAAGAAAGCTCCAGTCGAGTGAGCTTGACTACGAGATACCCTGATCCCAACAGTGCAATGCATTCGGAATCACCTAATAGCGTTACACACACACACACACACATAGACCCACTTTTACCGTTATACAGCGTGCGCTAGAGTCAGCGCTGCGTCAGCCGGCCCCTCCATATTTGACTTTTTACACTTTTTTGCGAATAACTTCTGTGTTTACGATCCGATCGATTTGAAACTTTCAGACTAAGTTCGAAATACTTTGCGAAATGCGTGTGTTGATCTAGTTTTAAATCAAAAAATTACACCTGTTATTAAATTTTTTGATTTGAGGGCGAGGGGGGCGTGGCATCCAAAATTTGAGAAAAAGCATTTTGCGCATTATCTATGAGAACCTACATGCCAAATTTCTTGCTCCATTTTTCACCTTTTGCCATTTATGCCCGTTTTCGGCCACTTCTGAGTCATATAACTTCGTTGTTTATGTTCCGATCGATCAGGATTGGTTGATGACATTGTTATAAATATATATTCTAGAATTCGAACCATTATGATAAGGATTGTTGAAAATATAAGCACTTTTCTAATTTGTGGGAGACCAATTTAGGATGGAAAAAAATTTTTGATGCCACTTTCTCTATAATGGACACCTACGTACCAAATTTCATGACTCCAGCCTAAAATTTATAGCTCATTGGTACATTTCGTCACTTTCCGGGAAAATGGAGGGGTGTATCAAAATTTTGGGAAATTCCATTCTGCAGTTTCTAATCAT
>JBANCY010001368.1:0-11352 GCA_037040045.1 Phorticella flavipennis | reverse complement strand
AAAAATTTGAATTAGGAACGAACCGGAATCAAAAACAAGGAACAAAATGCTATAACAAGGCAAAGTCGGTGCAGTTTTGCCCAAGTTATGATATATTGAATTATACCCCTATGTGACTTTTACATGTTAAAATTTTACTCGATTTCAGGCCGATTTTTGGGTGAAAAATTAAACTCATCTGGTGAAGTTTTAAAACAGTTTTTTATGCTAATTTTCATCACAGAAATGGAAAAAAGTCGAAATTTTACGTTTTTATTTTTCAAAATTCTTTCAAAACACAGGGGGGACCCTTACTTCAAAAATCCAAAATTGTCAACAAAAAATTTTTTTTTGGGAAATCAATAAAACTTGAATGTGGAACGAGTTTGGCTTAAAAATCATAAACAAAATCGTATAGCAATCCAAAATCGGTTAAGTTTTGACCAAGTTATGATAGATTGAAATTAGTCACTATATTTCGAAATTTTTCACTTTACGAGTTAACATTTTATTCCATTTCAGGCGGATTTTTGGGAAAAAATTGAGCTCAAATCTCAGAATATTAGAATAGATTTAGTCGGGTGATAAGACAAGTCGAGCATAGGCAGACAGTTGGGGGGAGACATATATAGATGGTAAGGTAGACAGATGGGCAGAGGAACATACAGATGGAGCTAACACACAGGGAGACATTCTGCTAACTTCTCTGCCGTTTGTAACCTACCTTTTCTAGCCCCCATTAGACCCCAGTAGTTTCCCGAAGCCTGCCCGTCTGTGTGTCAAATCTGACTAAATTGTATAATCTCTCGCAGAATCGGAGCTGTGACCTTTACCCAGTTTTCGCAAACTGTGGCAACGTCGGGCTGTCACAACACACTGAGTATATAGCAAAAGCTATAGATTAAAGCTGCTCCAATTTCCCATGGCACCACCATAGAGGATCAGTTTTTTTTTCATCTTCTCTTTTTTTTGGGATCAACAACGGAATCAAGTTTAGGTCAAAGATCAAAGTTCAATCCAAAGATGTTTGTTATTTGTTTACATTGATTGTTGTTGTTGTTGTGTTGTTGTTATTGTTGTCTGAGAAGTGGACTCTCGTCTAGGCCTGGTATCAAGCCCGCCCGCCTGTCCGCCCGGCCTGGAGGCCCCGTCTGTCCGCCCAACCAACGTGCTTCTGGGTCAATAATCTGCGTCTGAGTCGGACTGGAGGCAACTGGCGCCATTTGTCGCGCATGTCAATCAATGAAGATCCAATTTTAGCACAAGTAAACAATATTTCCAGCCCGATCCCATCCGATCCCATCCCGATCCCGATCCCATCCGATCCGATCCGTCATCGTTTAACAGCATCATAGAATTCCAATGATCCAACCTATTCCCCACAACTGGGCTAGCCGCCCGCCCACAAGCTGCCCACACGTCTATAAGCTCGGTCTTATCTCCCGCTCTCTTTCTCTATATTCTTCTCATCCAATTCTCTTCGTGGAAATTTCTTACCCTGTCCCGCCCGGCGGGGGCCAACTTGCGCGTATCGCCCCCTATTTGTTTACAATGCGGGAAGGAAGACAAGTTTTGTAACAGGAGCGGCGCCATTAGAATCGAATTTCAACGGAATCTGCCAGCAGCAGCATTATTTTTACTGTTATTTTCTACTTGGAACCTGATCCCACTGGGAATGGGAACTTGTTTTGTTGTCAATCGAAACTGAAACGCAGATTCTGCAAGTTTCTTCCAATTTCGCCTGGGAAAGAACTGGATTGATTATGTTGGAAACGATATTGGGGGAGTTTTATACTCTTTTCGGGGAAGTTAGCATTGACGAACCATGATAGATATACCATATGGTACCTTCAGCATGGTTAGGAAGAACAATCGATTGAGTTATTTTCAATTGAAAACGATAGAGCTCCATACCTTATAGCTATTATTTAACTAAAAGTCAGTTTTGCCCATATTTCATTTAGTTTTTAAGATGTTGGATTAAAATGTGGCCTAAGTTTCGGTATTATTAAACTTTCTATGAAATTTTAAAAGGATCAAACTAGTATATCATGTCATATATCATATATAATATAGCTAATAGTAGGTTTTACCCATAATTTGCATGTTTTTCAAGCTGTTGGATTGTAATTTGGAAAACTCTCAAGTTTCTTTGTTATATATGGCTCTAGCAAATTTCAGAAGAATCAAACCACTAGAAAATATAAAAATCCTAAGTTTCTTTATTATATATTGTTATTATTATAAGGCAATGACAACCCCTTTGGGTCAAGGCCTGAAGCACTATTTTCTCATATTTCTGATTGAAGGACTTTTTTTACGTGGGTGGATTTCAAATCCTACGCCACAACCTGGTTTGTCTAGGAGGGTGGTGCCTATCGACATGAGTGAAAATCGAACCCACACCTCTTGTTTGGCACGACAGTGCGCTATCCACTGGTCCAATGAGGCCTCTTCATTATTATATATAGCTCTACCAAATTTAGGAAAAGTAGAACCACTATAAAATATAGTTGTCAGACAACTAAAAGTCGGTTTTATCCTAATATTGATCAAGTTTTTGAAGCTTGAGAATTGTAATTTCCCGCACACAAACTTAAGTTTCGAAAAACATAGCCCAACGACAATCCTTCCCCACTTATTTCCTAACATAATCATCCCACCAAAGTCGTTAGCTTTATAAACTATGTACCAATTCTCGAAAGTTCTTCAAATTTCGCTCGTTCATTTCATTATAATCAAATAAACTGCTTTATAATACACTCTATGCAGGTAAATGATCTTTGATTTGATTTCATTTGATTTGATTGTACTTTATAACATATATAACATATATACCATATATATATATATTCATATATCATTATTATACTCATTGTTATCATTATTCATTGAGAATTGAGAATTCACACAAATGGTCGCCGCCTCTTCATCAACTTCATTCAAATGGGGTCAGCAAATTGCTTAGAATTTCCACTCTCAATTTGAGCAATAAACCAATCAAAATTTGCACTGAAATCGCTTTGATTTAATTAATCAAAGCAGATCATGTGGAACTTATTGTACTTTATCTTTCAATCAATTTTGAAAAGTTTTCCATGTCGCTTTGTAGATCTTGTCAAGGGTAAACCATTAGTTGGTTGTGCGAAAGATTTTGAAGGACAAATTTTCGCCATGATTTTTGCATTAATACATAGATTAATCCAAATCTTAAGACACGGAAAGAGTTGGTACTGAAACCCATTTAAGAGCTGGATCTTTGCTATAGCTTTAACCATGGATTTCTATACGTTTTCGAAATTTTTCTACTGTGTAAAACGTCTTAAACGGTGATTTGAACCTGCGAAACATAAATATGTCAGTCCTGTTCCATCGGTCTACGGCGACTTCTATAAAAACTAGAGAAAAAGCAGAGTATATACAATGATTTATAAAAGAGTAAAACTATGCCCATTTATGATCCGATCTTTATGAAATTTTATAGGATTTTAAATCCACCCAAGTAAAAAAAAGTTCTTCAGTGAAAAAAAGCGGAAATATTAGCGGAAAATATAAAGCGGAAAAATTAGTGCTATAAACTCTGACCCCATAGGATTGTTTTGGTCATATAATAATAATATATTTCTAAATCAAATCATAATGATTATTTAATTTGCAGGAGCTTATATAAGGACAAAAGAAAATGTTGAACGCCATATAACTAAAACAAACTTCTACATCATATAACTTCCATGTTTACGATCCAATCATTCTGAAACTTTCAAGATAGTTTTACGACATAGCCATAAATATATATTTTAAAATTGACAACATTATGATAAGAACTGTAAGATTTATGGAGCATTATTAAATTTTCGATAGATCAGATGAGGATGAAAAAATTTTGAATGCCAATTTTCGTATAGTCTTTATGCGCAGCTTTATACCAAATTTCAGAACTCTGGCATAATAATTGTGGTTATAAAACATATTTACTTCTTAACGTTTTTGAATTGGGTTCAGGGTTTATAAATAGATGTGACACTTTGACTGCTGAGTTTCGTTCAATTTATCCTGCAGTCCAAAAGTCGGACTAACTAATTGAATAATGTCCAAAAATGTAACGGTTTGCCTTTTATAATATTATTAGATCAGCTATATATATAGCTATATATGGTATTTGGCTTGCTCATCATCAACGTTTGGGCTGGCAGTTTCGACTTTGGACCTACGTTGCGTACACAACGAAAGTGCCCCGTAAGCCCCGCCGATCGGCCAGATCGGCCAGATCGTAGCGTATTAGTTAAGTCCCAGACCCAAAACCCGATGCCCGAGACCCAAGTCGACGGCGTGGGCTTATCAGAAGCTTGAGAATGTTTCTCACACAGCAAAAAAAAGCTCTGACTCTCCTGCGAGAGACTCTCCGGCTCTCCGGCTCTCCGATTCTCCGGATCTCTCGCTCTCTATCTCTCTCTCGCACTCTTGCTATCTCTTGCTATTCGGCGCTGCCCCGCCAGATTGTGCTAAAAATAGGGGGATCTACGATGGGGCGTGCGCTGTTATTTTTAATGGAAACTAGATCACGTAGAGCCCACGTTGGCGTTGTTTACGTTACGCCCACTAGAGGCGGCTGCAGTTGTTGTTGTCGTTGTTGTTGTCGTTGTTGTCGCGTTCCGTTCCGTTCTTCGTTCACGGCTGACTGCAACAAACAACAACAACAACAACAAGATCGGCTCAAGCAACCAAAACATAAACAACTCTCCTTATCACAGCGCATTGCCGCCTTATCATAGAAGGAGACAGGGTATATCTGTGCGACAGAGAGGGAAGACAACACCAAATACAGTTAGGCCACGGCATAACAAACCCATCCGAAAATAATTCCAAGGAAATCTCATTATCTCAACACTTTTATTTTTTGTTTTCTTCCATCTAGAAATTTCTCTGAGAAGAATATCATTCAACTATTTCCGATAATGGGCTTAAAATATGGTTTAATCTGAAATTTCTTGAGGTATTTGTGGCTGGAGAAAGTCGGAAAAGGGATCGACAGATTTCAAATAACCTCAATTATTTCGGAAATATCAATAGATTAGCCTTGGGATAGCCTTAGGATATTTTTGCGTGCCTTCGGGAAACACATAGGACCAGATTTGCCTTTTAGGATATTTAGAAACAGATAATACCAGATTTGACCAGATTTTTGGAAACAGATAAAACCAGATTTGACCAAGTTGTGATAAAAGAAAGCCTGAAAAGAAAAGGGGTTTGCCTTGTCAAAAGAAAAATGAAAGATTTTTTCCCAAAAATATGCTTCAAATATGTTTCAATCTGAACAATTTTTCGGGAAACAGTTTGGACACGATTTGACCAATTTGAGTTTAAAGGATGTCGGAACATGGCGCTTTTTGGGGTATTTCGCAAGCAGATATAACCAGATTTGACATATTTGTGCCTCAAGTAAGTTTGAAAATGTTCCAGAAAATCTCAAAAATCTCGGAAATTTATATTTCTTAGTCTTGTCGATATACAAAACTAACGATAATTTTTTACGAAAATGGTCCTTAATATATGTTTCAATATATACATTTTGATGTATTCTGGAAACAGATAGAAGAGTTATTAAAGCTATCTGTAGTTTACTGCATTTCGTGCCTTTCGTGCCTGTCAGATCTTCGTGACTTTCCTTACTTTTGAGTCCTTTCTGTTTTTATATTTCCCGACAAAATCTGGTACGTAACCGTGACACGAATCTGGAACCAGGCCAGCGAGTCACGAGGCTCGACACGATTGGGTCCCTTCTATATTTCCACCTGAACCTTTTACTAAAACTGGAATTTTTGTCATTTTTAGAACCCCAAAACCCTAACTTCAATGCACTGAAATTTCTATCGGACCTTTAAATGGTTTGCTTTAGGTGTTAACCACCAAAATTACTGCATAATGGAGTAGCTCATTAAACTCCTACCAATACGATTATCATTATATCATATATCTTTGGCAATACCAAAATCTGTTCAAATTATAGAAAAGTTTAGGAATTTTAACAGAATTTGAAAACAGTTCAACAACATGTTTTAGTTATTTGTATTATACATTTTTGACAGTAAAAATTTTCCAAAATATAACCAACTTCTTTAAGAACTTCAAATAAATCAAATAATGAAACTTTTCGTCCAAGTTAAGAGCAATTTAAAGGTTTCTCATAGAGCTGTTCAGCTGTACTACTCCCAGTGTGTGCCGATATCTTTGTCTGTCTGTATGACTGACTGCCTATATAGTATATATATTATATAGTGTTTGTGCCACGACAAGCCAAGGACCCGATGGGGTCTGTGCATTGGAGCGGGGGCCGAAAGCGGGCCAAACCCCAAATCAACAACGATCTTGACTCAGTTGAAAACTCGTTTTTTTTTTTAGATTACGTTGCGGAAAATTCAGATTGTTTATAAGAATTGCGAACTGCGTTTCGGGGAAAACCCGTTAAATAACAACAATAATAATATTGTTGATAAGAATAACTAAAGGTAATCGAAAGGATTGTAATCGATTCTTTGACAGAAATGAGTGGAGTTTTCTTAAGATATTATTACTATTTGAGAAAGGTTATGAAGGGTGTATGACAGACCCCATAGACTATGTATATAGTTAGGTCGATCTAGAGCCTTCTGTCTATCGATCCCAGAGACAACAAGAGTTAGAGGCTTGAAACTTGTATGCAGATTACTCTATATATCAGATCTTTCAACCAGTATTCGATAATGACCATATGACCATAACTTTGGAATTTCTAAAGCTATTGTCTCCAAATTTGGTATACAAAGTTGTAATGAAAGCTGCTAAATGAAATATCCCGAAATTTTGATAGAAGCCTTTATTTTCCCGAAAAGTAAAGACTATACAGAATATGTTTCTTTATAATATTATTTCCCAAAAACTTAAAAGTAGTACAGAACTTGTGCTTTTCTCAAGATAATGATTATATTATTTTTTTGCTCTGAAATATCCTGAAGGTACCCACAGGAGGTGCTGTACTGCAAAATACGAACTATAAAGTTATTGACTTATGAATGTGGAAGGATGGAGGATTAAAACATTAACTTTAACCAAAGTTTCTAAACTTTTTATAAAAATACAGTGCCTACAAGTAGGCAACTGTTTTTACAATTTTTTGGTACTCAAAGAATAGTGAATATCTTCTAGGTTTATGTGCAAATTTTCTTGAAATCTTGGGGAATTTTAGACAATATCAAATTAAAAGCACATATAAAATTTGAAGACAATTAAATGATAAATATGGGATATAAGGGCAAACACAACTTGTTGGTCTACCGGTTTACTCCAGAAGAAGGTGAGGTTCAACATGGAGAAGCTTAGGGGTCCTTAATCTATCGAGAAATAGTCTCAGTTACTTGGATGTGCCGCTGGTGGGTTTGATAGACCTGGGACCATTCTCCTTGTTCTACGAAAAAAGATACTTAGGGCGAACATCTTGGTATTCAAAAGAGAAATAGAGGTCTTCTACAGGAGAAGGTAAGCTCTCCACCAACTGTCCTATAAAAGATACCGATACTTGGCTATGTTGATGAGCCAACGAGAAAGCCGGGGACAGTCTCCCCCTTTTAAGGAAGAAAGTAACTTAGGGTGAAATTCTCAGGATTGCAAGAGCAAATGGGGTCTTCTAGGAGAAGGTAAGGTCTCCATCAACTGTTCTATAAAAGACGCCGGTACTTATCTGTATTCCTGAGCTAACAAGTAGAACCGGGAGCAGTCTCCCCCTTTTGAGAAAGAAGCTAACTCTAGGGGTGAACTTCTTCTTCTTATTATATTCGATTTTTATGGTAGTCTGTGACGCGGCATCTTTTGTTAGGAAGGCCGAAGTCCGAAGTACGAGCTTATTGGCATGTCGGCAGTCCAAAGCGTGTATAGAACTGGGCCCCTATTATGATAATATAATATAACGATGAGGTGTATAACACCATTATCTATCGCTCTATCTCTATCTCTCTCTCTCTCTGGCTCTCTACTAAATGCATCAATTAGCTTATACAGGTTAAAATACGTTACATCCTACTTGATGTCCCCCGTTCCGACCTCAAGCCCCCCCCGAACCAACCCCGAAATACTTATTGAATGGATTCACAAACACACCGAGAAACGGTTGTTTGTCGTCGGACACAAACCGATAACACACAGGGTGAGCGTACACCCTCCCCGGGTGTACCTCTATATACATATATATACAGATATATATATATGTATATGTACTTTGTTCAACCGCAAATATTATTGTATTAATAATAAGTCCAAGTGTCTGTCCATTGTGAGGTCTATTAATGCCTGAATATCGCACACAATCGTCATGTTTCTCGGTTCTCCGTTCTCCATCCTCCGTTCTCCATTCTCCCGGTATGGCAACAGTGTGACCCCACGTAGTCCATTCGGTTCACATGTCAGGGACAACACTTCTGCTGTTTCATTTTTCGTATTCCTCCTCTTTTCTGGTAATTTATACAAATTGATATGGTAAATTCAGCGATTTCTTCAAACACACATTTTATGCTCCGCTTTAAAGCGTTATTTTTTCTACCTGATTTTAGTTTTTAGGAAGGAAATCGATAGTAAAACAACAAGCATTATATATACGATCGAAAACCCATTTAATATATTAAATACTAAAGCTCATTATTATTATATGCCTGTAACAATCCCATTTGATCACAGCCTGAAGCACTATTTGACTTAATTTCTGTTTCCTTCACTGAAGATCTTTTTTACGTTGTTGTATTTCCAATCCTAGTCCACAAGCTAGTTTTTCTAGGAGGGTCATGCCAAACGACATGAGCGGAACTCGAACCCACACCTCTTGCTTGGCGGAACAGTGCGCCATCCACTGGTCCACCGAGGCCACAAATACTTAAGCTTAGGTTTTTCTAAAAAATAAGGTATTGAAGAAGACAATTTGCACTAAATCGGGTAGGATACGTAACTACCCGACTTATAGACCGATTCTTCTGAAAGAACATAAGTCGGATCCTTTAGAAAATTGTCGTATAGATAGAATAGTAAAGAATATCAAGTATGGCTGATCACTCAATCCAAGAGCTTTAAAAATAAGGAATCTATGAGTGAAACTGACTTTTCGATAGACAGATAATATCCTCAGATAAACAGTCGAATCCCGATAATTTGTCCCCTGAAAAAAACCCTATTAATAGAAATCTTGTTAAATCAAAATTCAATCCCCTTTGGCATTTCGAATTTTTGGGATTCGACTGTATTTGTTTCTTCCGTCAGATCATTTTGGAGATGAATTACAAACTTCAGATTAAAAGAGTCCAAATTAACTTATTTTTTTTTTGTGGCTATAACAACCCTATCGGGTCACAGCCTGAAGAAGTTTTTTTTCTTTATTTCTAGATTTCTTCACTGAATACCTTTTTTTACGTGGGTGGACTTCAAATCCTACGCCACAACCTAGTTTTTCTACGAGGGTCATGCTGAGTACATGAGTGGGACTCGAACCCACACCTCTTGCTTCGCGGGACAGTGCGCAATTCACTGCCCCACTGAGGCCCCAAATTAACTTGAGAAAGATCATTTTTATGGCATGAAAATCGATAAAAATTGTTATCGAAATCGAAGATCGCTAAACGCCGTTGTCTCTGCCAAAGCTTGCAAAAATGTGTGTGGGTCGGAGCAGGTGATTCTAAAACTGTGATCAACACAGTTACTGTAAAACTGTAAGTGCAGCTGCTGCCTCTATCGCTGCCGCTGCGGCTGCCTCTGCCCCCGCCAAGTCGATATCAGCCAACTGTCTGCCGGCGGAGACAAGAAATCAGCAATAAATTTAATCAAGCGCCGCCGCTGCGTCAAAACAAAAGTCAAAAGCAAACAAACAACAACCACAACAACAAGCGGAAGAAGAGGAGGAGGAGGAGGAGGAAGAAGAAGAAGCAGCAGAAGAAGGGGCAAATAAACAAACAAACAAACAAACAAACAAAGAAACAAACAAACAAACGAACGAACGGCCTGGCAAGTGCCTTGGAGTGCGTGCAAGAGAGATAAGGCAGAAGACGCCCAGCAGACAGACAGCGGCGCGTCGCTGCCGACGCTGACGTCGCCGTTGCCGTCTCAGTCAGTGTCTGAGTCGCCGCTGTCTAATTATAGCACAGAGCTTGCTATAAATATAAATCACAACAACAACACGGCTCTGGCTCTGCCCCCGCTGTCCTTGCGACAGTCACACACACAGTGAGAAGCAAAGCTTACGCTCTCTCGCTGTGCGTGAGAGCGCCGCGGGAGCGCAAGCTTTGGCTTTAACCGATAAACGAGGCGTGGGCGTATATCGATAAACGCAGAAAGAGCCTGCAGCAAGTTGCCAAAATGAGCAAAGAGTGAGTGAGAGCTCGGTCTGTGTGTTGTGAGAGAGCGGTTAACCGCACGATCACAGCCAGCGCTGTCAATTCCGTTGTTTTCCCCGTCAAATCTGGCTTTTTTGCTGGCAGCGGAATTTTCTGTTTTACACAACTTTTTGAATATTGGCAGCTTTTTTTTGAAACAAATTAAGTTATTAAAAATTTTTGAAGAAAAAAATGAAGGCACGATCACAGCCACCGCTGCCAATTCCGTTGTTTTCTCCGTCAAATGTGGCTTTTGTGTACGTTAAACTAGGGAAAGCGGGCTTTTCTGGCTTTTTTACACATATTTTTTTTTAGAATATTTTTAGCTTTTTTTAAATATTGCCACGTTTTATATGGAAATGAAAGAAAATAATTTATTAGAAATTTTTTAAGAAAAAAATCAGCGCTACCAATATCATTGTTTTCTTGTTTACCCCGTCACATCTGGCTTTTGTATACGTTCAACAAGGGAAAGCGGAATTTCTGGCTTTTTTTTACACAAGTCTTAGAATATTTTCAGCTTTTTTTGTAAATTGCCTCGTTTTATATGGAAATTTATGAAAAAAATTAATATTTTTTTATTAAGTTTTTCTTAAAAAATTTGCCGAAAATTTTAAAGACATATTTTTTTGTTTTTTTCATAAATTAATTTAAAAAATTACCACAAGTATTACGAATCGACGAAAGTCTCTGATTCGGTGTCCCCAATAAGTTTAATATTCTTATGAATATCCCTATTTATGTCTTTTATTTTTATTATTTAAGTAAATGCTTTTGAAATCATGCCTAGGGAGTAAGTTAATTTAACAATTGTATTCAGTGAATGAAGATAAATAGTTGTGCTTTAGGCTGTGATAGCGTTGTTATGGTCATATAATAATAATACAGTCGAACTTCCCTATTGAATCTTGACGGGACCAGAAAATCACTTCATTATATAGAAACTTCATTGTATGAAAATTCATTAAAATACAATGAAATTGGAACGAAA
>JBANCY010001367.1:0-11354 GCA_037040045.1 Phorticella flavipennis | reverse complement strand
GCTTTTTTCATTGAATACTTATTTTTTTTAAAAATGGGTGGATTTCAAGTCCTACGCCAAAAACCTAGATCCAAACTGGAATCGAACCTACGTCTCTTTGTTTGGCAAGCCAGTGCGCTATGCACTGGGCTACCGAGACCCCCGAATGGAATTATTAGGATGGAAAATTTTCTGATGCCACTTTCTGCACGGTATCTATGGGCATCCACATACCAAATTTCATGACTCTTGCATAAAAATTGTGACTGCTATACACAATTCGTCACTTTACGGGAAAATGGAGGGGTGTATCAAAATTTCGGGAAATTCCATTCTGCAGTGTCTAATAATGGAACTATTTACCTAGCTTGATGTTGATAGCTCTATAAATGACAAAGTTATAGTCATTTTATCAAAAATTGTTTTTATCGATTATCGAGCGAAAGGGGCGTGGCATCCGAAATTTGAAACAAACTCGTACTGCGTATGTTATACACGGATCTTCGTGCCAAGTTTGAAGTAGCTTTTGTAGTTTCCAAGATCGGCGCGTTCTTAGAGATGGGCAGACGGTCAGACGGGCGGATGGACAGACAGATGGACAGACAGACGGACAGACGGACAGAGGGACGGACGGACATGACTATATCGACTCGGCTATTGATGCTGCCCTGCTTCCTCCTGCCTGTTACATACATTCGAACACAACTATTATACCCTTCTTCCCATTTTTCAATTGGGTACAGGGTATCAAAATAAAAAGCGCAACGCAAAAACCAAAAGGCAAATGAAATCAGCAAACAACAAACTTGAAAGCTGTAAACTAAACTGAGGCCAAAACTTGCCACAACTACTTAGCGTCAGTGGCAGGATTCGGAGGGGGCGGGATTGGGGGGCAGAACGATGGGGCAGGATTGGGAGGGAGCAGAAGGATGGCGGGCAGAAGGATGCCGGGCAGGACGCTGGTCAATGGCATCACTCATACCCCCCTCCCCCCTCTTGCAGCACATGCACATAATAAGACACAGCGATGCCACGCCCCCCTTACCAACCGACCGCCCGCCCGCCCACACACACACACACACACACACACACACTCGGCGCAATGTGATAAATGAATGGCGAGCCGCAGGCTGCGACTGGCCTTGCCAAGTGGAACACTGAACCGAGGGGCATAAACCCAAAATGGGAGCAGCGCAGGGGCATCGTGGGGACATCATGGGGGCATCATGGCCGGCGGCGGGGGACTGGGGGCTGGGGGCTGGGGGCAGCCATTGGCTATCGCCTGCGACAAGTAAATTAAATGAAATGGCGCAAAGCGGAAACTAAAATGCTGTGCGCCATTTTGTTTTAAATATATAAACACAATAAATTTAGTAAAAATTGTGCAAAACAACTGAGGGGAGATTATGTACGACAAGCCGAAGTTTGTATACACTTCCCGAAGTTTGTATACACTTCCCGAAGTTATTACTATTTGTGGGCGTGACAGTACACTATATACATATAGCTTAAAGTTGGGGTAAGTTAAAGATATGTTCTGTTAATTGGCAGACTTAGTGGTTTTCTGGAAGGTCAGGAAGGCATATGGCATAGAAACTGAAAGCAGATATTCTATTATTAGTATTATATTACCCTAAAAAAACTCTATCGAGTCACAGCCTGAAGCATTATTTGTCTTTATTTCTGCTAACTTCAATAAAGATCTTTTTTCCACTTGGGTGTATTTCAAATCCTACGCGACAAAATAGATTTTCTACGAGGGAGATGCTAAGTACATGAGTACGACTCGAACCCACACCTCTTACCAAATTTACTATAGAACTATTTACTTAAAACTAAATGTAAGGAAATCATAAGAATCAAGCTTTTTGTATGCATCGAGGACTCGATCCAGGAAATCTATGCACATCAAATCCCAGGCTTACTTCCTTTGACTTGAATACGATGTCACTCGATTCATCTATATTCATTCAGCACAAAAAGGAAGCTTAATTTCCATACAACAAATTTCATAGTAGATAAGGCCAATATGTTTTTTAGCATTGGACAATCTAGAAACTTTGAATAGCTCTTTGAAGAAACGATGAGTTCCATCGTGGAGTTCCATCCTCCACGTGGAGGCGTTGAAAGCCTTTCGCGATGATTCGCTGGGAACCGCTGGAGTCCCAAGTGCGGTTTCAGTGGTCTTTTGAAGACCTTTAAAGAACGTTCTGATGTCTGCTGATGTCAGTGGCGTGGGACTTGATTCTACTTCAACTCAGTCAGCGTATTCAATTCTATGGGGTGAATTTCCGAGTTGGACATGTCCTTCTACATAAGCCTGCCATACTTTGACTCCGAACCGCAATGCCCAATACGTAGGGTATGCATATAAAAGCTGAAGTTCATTGAGGATCGCTGAGATCCGTTGAGGCTTTTGATGCTGAGATGCGTGAATAACTCTTTGAATAAACGATGAGTTCCATCGTGGAGTTCCATCCTCCTCGTGGAGGCGTTGAAAGCCTTTTGAGTCTGTTGAAATCCGCGGTGATTCGTTGGGATTCTAAAGAATCCCAAGTGCGGTTATAGTGGTCTTTTGAAGACCTTTAAAGGATTGCTGATGTCAGTGGCTTCAGACTTGACTCTACTTTAATTCAGTCAGCGTATTCAATTCTATGGGGTGATTTTCCGAGTTGGACATGTCCTTACATAACCCTACATATGCCTGTCATACTTTGTCTCCAAGCCGCAATGCCCAATACGTAGGGTATGCATATAAAAGCTGAAGTTCATCGAGGATCGTTGAGATCTGTTGAGGCTCTTGATGTTGAGATGCGTGAATAACTCTTTGAAGAAACGATGAGTTCCATCGGGGAGTTCCATGCTCTTCGTGGAGGTGTTGAAAGCTATTTGAGTGTGCTCACCGCTGGAGTCCCAAATGTGGTTTCAGTGGTCTTTTGAAGACCTTTAAAGGATGTTCTGATGTCTTTTGATTTCAGTAGTTTAAGACTTGACTCTACTTCAACTCAGTCAGAGTATTAAATTGTATGGGGTAATTTTCGGAGTTGGACATGGTCCTCTACATAAGCTTGTCATACTTTGTACCCAAACCGCAATACCCAAAGCGTAGGGTATGCATATAAAAGCTCGGCCAAATGTTTGGGCTGTAAAAATTGTTTACGACGGCGAAAGGAAAACCGCGAAACACGTTGCAGGCAACAACAACAACAACTAAGCAATGTGTGTGTGTGTGTGTGTGTGTGTGTGTGTGTGTGTGTGTGTGTTGCTGTTTGAAAGCCGGAAACTTGCGGTTATGCGACAGGCGCGTCGCCATATTGCGAATGTTTATTGCGGTTGCCTACTGACAATTTCATACCCTCCCAGCCCCCTCGACTGAGCCCCCTTCCCCCTCTGCCCAGACTCTGCTCCCAGGAGAAAAACAAAACAATGGAGAATATAGGCAGAAGGAGGTGGGGGGAGGGTGTAAATAGCTTGAGAAAAACTACATAAAACCTGGAAAACTTTTGAAGCGACAACAAAACAATAAAATTAATTGAACAACTTCTTGAATTTGTACAATTAAAAGCACATTCCGAACACGGAAACTTATTAAACTAACCTCGCATATTATGACAATCACATTAAGTAGTTGATAAGTAAATTTAGTTGAACTTTTATTAGGTTTGTATGTTTCCTCAAAGCTTTATGATTTAATGCAAAGAATAGGAATAGTTTTCCTTCTTCAGGGGGGCCCAGAAGGATGAATGTTTTGGTAAAAATTATATCAATTGAAACTCAAATGTTGATTAAATACAGTTAGAAGAGGGAAGGGGTTCTTTAATCGGAAACATTTAAGATTCGGGTAAACGGGTATAAAAGCCCGATTTTATAACTTATTCTTTAACAAAGAGTCGCAGATCGGGAGAGAGTAAAAGAGAAATCAATTGGGCATTCCCATTTATGTTCCATTTAGATGTATTTTCCATTCCATTCATTAGGTCCCTCTGATTGAAATCGCTGTCCCTATTGGCAAAACACTGGTACCATCGATTTCACAAGCTTCTCTTGAGGACAATTCTTAACCAGCCAAATCATGCGCCATGGCCAGGAACAGAGGGTTTTCACTTGGTGCAAGGTCCGGGTTATAAGTTGGTTGCATAAGAAATTTCCATTCAAGCTCACAGATCTTCTGGTGAGTCAATATAGGTGTGTGTGGTCTGGCGTTGTTCGGATCAAGCATAATTCTGCTCCTGTTGACCAATGCTTCTGGGCTTCTGGGCATTTCCTTCCTTCAGATGTTCCAACTGCTGACAGTACAGGTTTTTACCTTATACAAAACTCAATATTATAACTGCAAAGCTCCCAATCTTTTAAATAAATCAGCACATTCTTAAATTGCGGTGCCGCATACAACTTTAATCGAAATGTGTTATCGATAATCTTTGACAAACGGCCAGAATAAAAATAATTTTGTCGGCCTGCAATTTCGACTATAAAGTTATCAAATCTTTCCAAGTCGATAAGATACAGTGTTGTTAAGTTTTGTACACAAAGGTTATCGCAATGCTTTTGTAAGAATGTGTTATCGATAATCTTTAACAATTTGCCATCTCCAGGGAAAATTCTCAACTTTGCTCACAACTTGCTTGTCATTGCGGCACTTTTCTGTCGGCTTTAGTCCAGTTCACATCTAAAAATTAAAAGAAAAAGTTTAAAAAGATTTATTTAATTTTATAAACTTATTAGAGATGGATTTCCCAAAAGAAAAACGTAAAAAATCCAAAAGGGATCGAGTGCGCGGAGAAGATGACTCCCTCATTGCCCCGATCCCAGAGCCGGAAAATAAGGGTCCAGAAGTAGTTGGCGAAACCAGCGATTTCCAGAAGAAGAAAAAGCGCAAATACGTTGAAGAGCCAATGCCCGAAGCAGACGGTGAAAGCGTGCCAGAGGAAGGCCCAAAAAAGCGTAAGAAGAAGAAGGCTAAAAAATTAGAAAACAACATTGATATAGATGTGGTGGATAAAGACGCCATTGAAGAACCAAACACGCTGAAGGTCACAAGCGAAGAACAAGAGGAGGCAACTTTAGATCAAAGCGTGCCAGAGGAAGGCCCAAAAAAGCGTAAGAAGAAGAAAGTTAAAGAATCTGAAAACCCCATTGATAAAAATGAAGTGGACAAAGACGTCATTGAAGAACCAAAAGCGATGAAGGTCAAAAGCGAAAAACAAGAGGAGGCAACTTTAGATCAAAGCGTGCCAGAGGAAGGCACAAAAAAGCGTAAGAAGAAGAAGAAGGCGAAGGGTCCTGAAAATTACCCAATTGGTGTAGATGAGGTGGATAAAGACGTCATTGAAGAACCAAAAGCGATGAAGGTCAAAAGCGAAAAACAAGATGAGGCAACTTTACAAGAAACCAATGGAACTGCTGATGCTGTCATGAAGAAGAAGAAGAAGAACAAAAATAAAGAAAATGGCGACAAAACTGACGTCGTTGAGGAAGAAAAGCTGACGGTAAACGAACACGCCGAAGCCTCCGTTGCCGGTAAGACATTGTCCTCGGGAAAGAAAAAGGTCGTTGGGAGCTCCATCCCAGTGAAGGAAGATGACGGTTCTGAGGTAGTTCCCGAAACCCGCGACTTGAAGAAGAAAAAGAAGCGCAAAAACGTTGAAGAGCCAGTGCCAGCAGCAGATGATCAAAGCGTGCCAGAGGAAGGCAAAAAAAAGCGTAAGAAGAAGAAAGTTAAAGAATCTGAAAACCCCATTGATAAAAATGAAGTGGATAAAGACGTCATTGAAGAACCAAAAGCGATGAAGGTCAAAAGCGAAGAACAAGAGGAGGCAACTTTAGATCAATGCGTGCCAGAGGAAGGCACAAAAAAGCGTAAAAAGAAGAAGAAGGCGAAGGGTCCTGAAAATAACCCAATTGGTGTAGATGAGGTGGATAAAGACGTCATTGAAGAACCAAAAGCGATGAAGGTCAAAAGCGAAGAACAAGAGGAGGCCACTTTAGATCAAAGCGTGCCAGAGGAAGGCCCAAAAAAGCGTAAGAAAAAGAAGTCGAAGGAACTTCAAAATAACACTTTTGATAAAGATGTCGCAGCCGAGTCAAAATATCCGGAAAACGAAACACCCGAATATGATAAAAACGCTATTAACGAACCAAAAGCGATGAAGGTCAAAAGCGAAGGACAAGAGAACACAACTTTACAGGAAACCAATGGAACTGCTGAATCAGTTACCAAAAAAAAGAAGAAAAAGAAAGTGAAGAGCCAAGAAAGTGAAGACATAACTGATGTCGTTAAGAAAGAGGAAAAGAAACTGACGGTGAATGAACCCGCCGAAGACACCGCTTCCGGCAAGACAATGTCCTCGGGAAAGAAAGAGGTCGTTGGGAACACCATTGCCCCGATTCCAGTGCCGGTAGATAATTGTTCTGAGATAGTTGGCGAAACCAGCGATTTACAGAAAAAGACGAGGAAGCGCAAAAACGTTGAAGATCCAGTGCCAGCAGCAGATGTTCAAAGCTTACCAGAGGAAGGCACAAAAAAGCGTAAGAAAAAAAAGTCGAATGAGCCGGAAATTAACACAATTGAAGTGGATGAAAGCACCATTAATGAAAGTTCTGATACATTGAAAAAAGAAAAAAAGATGAAAAAGGAGAAGAGCCTAGAAAATGTCGAAAAAACTGATGTCGTTAAGAAAGAGAATGAAGGAAGAGGAAATCTCTCGAGATATGAAATGTATCGAAGCTTCCCAGACCAATACAGTAACACATATCGATTTCCTGGTCCACCTCCCTATAGGAGTCCGGATCCAACTCAATCCAAGGATTCTAATACACATGCCTCACCCCCGTGTGCTCGTGTGTCGCAGGATACTCTAACACAACGCCGATTCCGTGCCCCATACCGGCCTGAGATGTTGGCTTACCTAGAGAAGCAATCCCAAGCTGCGAAACGACTAGCAAATCCCGTTGAGGATGTGCCACAAAAAATGGCAAAATTGTCGAATTCTCCAACAATCAAGAAAGCTGATCCCGAAACTAAGGCTAAGGAAGTCTTAACCCCGTTTCCAATATTTACAGAGGACAGTCGAGAGAGTGGCAAACGTCAGCTCGAGTGGCTCTTGAGTCCTTTCACTATCGAACGTTTCTTTGAACAGTTTTGGGAGCGCCAGTTTAGCCTGGTGCAACCTTCGGAACCCAAACCCTTCAGTGATCTCGTCTCGTTCACAATGCTTGACGACGTCCTCGCCTCGCAGCACTTGGATTTTACCCGTAATATTGATGTAATAGACTACAAGGACGGAGTACGCGAAGTAATGAACCCGGAGGGACGGGCCTCAGCTCCCAAAGTCTGGCACCATCACAACAGAGGCTGCACTGTGCGTCTGCTGAGCCCCTGCAGCTATTTTCCTGGGTTGCGCCAATTGTGCACCCGCCTGCAGGATTACTTCCAATGCATTGTGGGAGCCGAGGTCTATTTGACCCCACCGGAAAAGCAAGGCTCCCCACTTCAAAATTATGATTTCGAAGCATTTGTGTTGCAGGTGGAGGGAACCATGCGTTGGCGTCTCTATAACCCACCGGATCTAAGTAATGTGCTTTCCCGTGTCTCTTCGAACAACTACAAGCAGGATCAACTGGGTCTTCCATTATTGGATGTCATACTGAGTCCCGGCAATCTATTGTATTTTCCACGTGGCACCGTGCATCAGGCGGTGACCCAGAAAATGGACAATTCCTTATTTGTCGTACTCCATGTTTATCAGCAGAGATCCCTAGTCAATCTTTTAGAGGAGCTTTTGCCCGCTGTGTTACAGAATGCGGCCGAGACGAGTGTGGAGCTGCGTCGTGGCTTGCCCCTGGAAATCTTTAATCATCTGGGCTTTGTGAACAGGAGCTGTGCCAGCGAAAAGCGCACCGAGCTAATTGCAAGGATCAAAACGGTGGTCAAGGATTATCTGGTTCCAAACGATTCCCAAATCGATGATGCCATTGATCAGATGGCTGCACGTTTCCTGCACCAGGCACTGCCACCCGACATATCGGCCGAGGAGAAACAGCTTACCGTCAACGCTAAACGCAGAAGTCTTGAGAAGAAGAACTGCTGCGAACCCGGCTACAAGGTTGTCGATGAGACCGAAGTCCGTCTACTCCGGGCTGATGTGATGCGCCTGATCTGTGAGAAAAGTGCTTATAAGCTTTACTATAACGTTGAAAATGGGATGCAAGGATATCCATATGAGAACAACAGCATCAGTATTGCACCCAACGAGGCGGAAGCCATTACCTATATCATTAATGCATATCCCAAATATGTAAAGCCATCAGAATTACCATTAGACAATGCGGAGCGTCGCCTAAGTTTGGTCACCGAACTGTTCGATCAGGGACTGCTCATGACCAAAATCCGCTTGTAATATGGAACGTCCCACCACAATAGACACATTCACAGCAACACAAATATAGTCCACAGATCCGGATCTGCAATTACACTAATCTTAATACATAACACTAAATGGAGCTCAACAACAACTGGTAACAATTCGATGAAGACTTGGACTTCTTCGTAGAGAAACTCCCCAAGAGCACCAAACATCCATCCAGAGGCAGGTATGGAAAACTATAGACCAATGTTTCAAATCTTAAAACTTTTTTTACTATTCCATTGCAGTTCGTGGAAGATATATATTATTCGAATAATTCTGATGATTCGTCCACACCTATATGTGCCTAGACAAGATGGGTCTCGAAATAAACAAATATTTAATACAGACACACATAGATCGCAGTCCGATTTTTGAAGAAAATGGACTAATATATATACACATAAACTATGCTCTTTTAAAGAATCTCTTCATCGGAAATCTCCCCAAGAGGTCCAAAACTCTACCCACGGGCAGGTAAGGAAAAGTCACCAATGTTTTCAAAAAGAAAACCAAACTTAACTGTGTTTTCTATTAGATTTCAGATCGTAGAGCCTAGATATACTTAGAATAAAGAACTCAACTAACTGATACACAAAAACACAACAACATACACCTACCTTGCAGATCGTCTCGGACGTCTTGAAGAGGTATCTTCTTGTCAAGAGTCTCTTCAAAAGGTGAAAACCAGGTATATTAAAGAGAGATCATTTAATCAAATAAGAACACTGTATTAATGTTTATTTATATTAGATTTCAGATCGTAGATCCTAAATTAACTGATACACAAAATCACAATATCATACACCTATTTTGTAGATCTTCTCGGAAGTCTTGAAGAGGTATCTTCTTATCAAGAGTCTCTTCAAAAGGTCAAAACCAGGTATATTAAAGATCCCAAAAGGACTTTAAAGCAAAGAAAACCACAGCATTAATGTTTCTTTCTATTAGATTTCAGATCGTAGGGCCTATATATACTTAGAATAAAGAACTCAACGAACTCATGGATTTATTCGTTGCAGTCCGAAAAATAAATAATCTTATATACAAAAACACAACAACATACATATGAACCTTGCAGATCTTCTCAGAAGTCTTGAAGAGGTATCTTCTTATCAAGAGCCTCTTCACAAGGTCAAAACTAGGTATATTAAAGATCCCAAAAGGACTTTTGAACAAAGAAAACCACTATATTAATGTTTCTTTCTTTTAGATTTCAGCTCGTCGTACTGCGATATAATTTGAATGAAGAATTCTAAAACGTCGGAGAACATATCGATGATACTCCGCATAAGAATAAGAAAACTTTTAACTGCACACAATCCGGTACGGAAAATACTTTGAAGACCGCAATCCCAACAATAGACATGTACAACACCATCACCTAAGGAACATCACAACCTTCTTGAAGAAGGAGTTCTTCATCGAGAAAATAATTATTATACCAATATAGAAATCGGTTCAATAATTCATTTTCATTAATAAAAACACACATAAAAAAAATTCTAAATGTTATTCTTGACATATTTCATTATTATAAAATATAACAGGCAAAATGAGACTTGAATTGAATCTTTGCTATAAAAACTATAGAATTTTAAGGACTAAACTTAAAATTTGCTTCAGATATTCACCCACGACATTTTCTCCAAATGCAATTCTTCTTTCTGTAAAAAGAAGAAAGCGGAGGGTCAACCAAAAGGGATAATATTTTGGCTATAACTTTTGGGGGTCTCCAACACTTCCAGCAAAGCATTACAAAAGGCAAGGATTGGTTTGGCCATGTCTTCTGGCATGATAAGCCTCAATGGTTCTGTTTACTTTGGGTTGCTAGTTATAAAATAAGTTATTTAAGTTACAAGTTCTTAAACTAGCTTAAAATCCGTCGTAATATCGGACAATATATCCAACTAACCATCAAATCCTGCGCCGGCAACAATTATTGAAATCATTTAAATCCGAGCTGAGTGCGTTGCCAAAGCGAAAGACAATTGAAAAATTATGTTCATTTTTTGGCCGACAAAAGAGTAGAAAAAAAGAGAATTTAAGCCTGAAAGCAGGAAAATCTGAAAGAACCCAAGGGGTTTTCTCTATTTTATTTTTTATATTTTGCATACCCGCACGTTGGCAATTTATAAGCGCGGCGCAATCCGGCCTGCCGGCAGGTCCTTTGATATGGCGGGGCTTCTGGGCAGAGCAGACACTATTTAGAAATACAATACAGCAGACGGGGCAGAGATGCTTTTTGGGGATCCACCGAACCCACTTCGGAAAAAAAAGAAATACAAAAAACCTCCGTCGCTTCCGTGATTAATGCCCGTCGTGGGCTTTTGTGCTGGCGCGCAAAAATTTCGTGTAATCTACTTTAAAGCTCGGAGCATTGCATAATTTTCGGACCAGCAGCAGGACAGGATGGGGAGCCGGAGCCGGAGCCGACTTGCAGCTACTCCAAATTTTCCGATTTTACCCCCGCCCCCCTCTATTTCAAGCCGTTTTCTTACACGGCTACTTTACCACCTCCGTCCCGCCATTAGCCGGGGATTCACGATTTTTCTTGCTCTGTTTGCATGCAATTTGGAGCAGCGGACCAGCTGCCGTGTCCTGGCCAAATGGGATGAGCCAACGCGGAGTGGAGAGAGCGGGAAACGGGGGAAAGGGGGCAGCGGCATACGGATTAGGCTTGGACCAAGCAGCAGGCAGATCCACCGAAAAAAAAATATATATATCTATGTATATATCTGGGCTAAATGGATGGGACTCTGGTTGGTTGCAAGCTTTACCCAGGGGCAAAACTAACCAAAGCTAAACTCCGTAATGCCAGAGTAGCTGAACGGACGCGGAACTAAAAATATATATATATATATCTTTTCATATATATATATATATATATATATATATATATATATATGTACGCTTGGCCAAAATTATGGTTAAGAAAGCGCATACGTGGTCTTAAATGTGTGGTTCGTT
>JBANCY010001366.1:0-11360 GCA_037040045.1 Phorticella flavipennis | reverse complement strand
TATATATATAATATATATATAATATTATATATATATATATATATATATCAGTGGAGGAAGAGAAACAGATAAAGGCAGTATAAACGTGGCCATGTAAAGCCATTCTATTACGCACAAATTTTCATTCTTTCTCATCATCGTCACCATCGCAGCTTGACGCTTTGACAACTTTCCTTTTTATACCCTGATCCCAATTGAAAATTGGTATGAAGGGTATAATGAGCGTGAGCAAATGTGTGCAACAGGCACAAGGAGACAAAGAAGACTTCATAAATTATATATATATATTCTTGATCAGCACCAATATCCAAGTCGCTTTAGCCCTGTCGGTCAGTCTATCCATCTGTCTCGATTTACGATAAAACGCCCATAAACAGAAACTGCAGAATGAAATTGCCCAAAATTTTGACTATTTTCCTAGAAAGAGTCGAAATGTATTTAAGAGTCACAAGTTTTATGTTAGAGTCATGAAATTTTGTGCGTAGGTGCGCATAGGCCCAAAAAAATAGTACCCAAAAAATTGTTCCATTCATATTTGTTCCCCCGTAGATAAAGTAAGTGCTTATATTTTCAACTTTCGTTATCATAATAATTCTAGAATCTCAACAATTTCAGAACGATGGGTTCATAAACACCGAAATTATGAGACTCAGAAATGGCCGAAAATAGGCTAAAATCACAAAAGGTGAAAAATGCATTAAGTCAACTGGCGGATAAACCTTTATAGCTAGAAATTCAGTATGTAGGTTTGTAGTTTCTCAAATTTTAGATTCCTGCCCCCTACTCCACAATTCAAAAGAATTTGAAAACAGGTGTAATTTTTTGATTTAAAAAAAGATTTTCAACACACATATTTTTGAATGTGTTTAGAACTCACAGTGCAAGTTTTATTATTACTATTATATGGCCATAACAACCCTTTCGGGTCAAAACCTCAAGCTCTATTTTCCTCTATTTCTGCGTCCTTCACTGAAGAACATTTTTATGTGGGTGCATTTCAAATCCCACGCCACACTGCAAGTTTTAGCTCCGTCAAATACACAGAAGTTATTTACAAAAGAGTGTTAAAGGTTACATATGGGACTATTGCACTGTTGGGATCAGGCAATCTCGTAGTCGAGCTCACTCGACTAGCAAAGTGCTATAAACTATATTTTAATTTGATGCTCAATACGTCAGCTCAGCGGAATTGCTAACGTGCCTTTTATCCAGTCCTGATATGAATGCCATAAATACCATTGAGTAAATCAAATAAAGTCAATATGTAGAAAGACTGATAACCACTTTTTACCACTCGGTATCTCCGAGTCGAGCTACCCAGATTTTGTAAGTACCTACTGCCTTGTTGTCTTCTTTCTTTTTGGCTTTCCCCCCAGCACTGAAGGTGTGCATAAAGGCGGCTTACAAAAGACCAGGCGAAGTAAGTTCAGGCATACTCAAACTCATACTCGAACTCATATTCGAGCTCTTACTCCTACTCATACTCATACTCATACTCATACTCATACTCATACTCATACTTATACTCATACTCATACTCATACTCATACTCATACTCATATATTGAAGCAAATGTGTCTCCGTCTGTGTCCCCAGATTGTGTCTTTAAATGTGCGAAAAATAACGAGAGAAATTACGCGAAAATGCGAGAAAACTCGAAAAATGCTAGGAAAATGAAAATGCGCACTCGGGAGTCGGCTGCAATTGACAGCTGTTGCTTCGCTGTGTTTTTGGCAACAGAGTTACTAAAGTTATATTGTACTATATATAGGTATTGTGTTTTGTTGTTATCCGCATAATGACATCTCGAAAAATTCGCGTTAAATTTTGCGAGCAGCGGAATCAAATTAACCACATGACCACGCACAAATCGATAATATTACAAGGATATAAGGACAATAGCTTTTATTTATCATCAGTTGTTTCCGCCCACTTTAATATTGCGTTAAATTTGCAATATCTGTTTCTGTTTCTGTTTCTGTTTCAGTTTCCGTTCCGTTTCTGTCTCTGTTCTGTAAAACCAAGAAATAATTTTGTATTTAATATTACAGATGCTTTTCGGACTCATTGTGTGCGCCACATTAAACGCTCGAACTTCTGACAATACATCTACATCCACATCTACAGATGTATTTAACAAAGTCTTACATTACTTTGCCCACAAAAGACATGGGAGCTACAGAAACAGCTAAACAGAACGAGAACGTGAGAACTTCAACTTATGACCTTCGATTGATTAAACTGCTTTCTGGTTTTCAAAATCGCATTATCTATGCTAATATAAGAAATTATCTGTGTTATTTTGTGTAGAAATTTGACTAAGTGGGCCAGAAAGCCACTTTTGCAATAAATAAATTTGAAATTCGAAACTGTTTGCCCAGGACGGAAAGGGGGATGGAGGGGAAGGGTTCAAAATGTATATAGTAGCTGCTGTAAAGCATTTTCAATTTCTGCTTCTCATTGTCAGCTCACATTCTTGGAGGCTGCGAAAGGCCCCTTTCGCCAGGAAATTTCCTGCACGGTCTTGTTAGGTGCTCGGAAAGCCACAAAACGGCAGCCACACACCCACCTTCCCCCTTCCACACTCACACACACACACACACACTTTAAGCATACTTCAGCTCCCTCCGCCAAAAGCCCTGCGTCGGCTGACCTGTTAACTTGTCCAATAGCTGTCAAATTTGAGCTCAAATTAAACGTTGAAACTGGTTGAAGGGCTTGGCCACATAGCGAAAACCGAGAGAATCGCAATTACTCCATTTGAGTGGCGCCACATACATCGGGGCGTATACGCAACCGGCGCAATATAACAGACACCAGCACGGCCGCCCATTAATTCGCTCTCGCACTGCCTGTTCGCCACTTTTCCAGGATCCTGCTCCCCCAAATCGGCCGTAGTGCTTTAAGATGCCACAAGTATTGGGCATGTGTCAGCAACTTTCTGCCGTACGGTGGATGCAGACATAAATCAAACAAGTAACAAAGCTCTAGTCGAGTGAGCTCGACTACGAGATACCCTTATCCCCATAGTGCAATGCAATCAGAGTCGCTTAATACCGTTACACACATACACACATACACACATACACCCATACACAGACCCACTTTTACCGCTATCCAGCGTGCGCTGAAGTCGGCGCTGCGTCAGCCGCCTTTCCCATAGGTGAATTTTTACACTATTTTGCATATAACTTCTGTGATTATTATTAATATCGATTTGAAACTCTCAGGATATGTTTAAAATAGCATCCAAAATACGTGTGTTAAAAATCTTCTTCTAAAATTCACCTGTTATTTAATTTTTTTGATTTGCGGGGGAGGGGGGCATGGCATCGAAAATTTGAGAAACTGCTTTTTGCGCATCACCAATGCAAACCTTAATGCCAAATTTCCTGTCTCTAGCTATAAACGTTAAGCCGCCAGGTGACATAATGTATTTTTCACCTTTTGGCATTTTGGCCCGTTTTCGGCCAATTCTGAGTCCTATAACATCGGTGTTTATGATCCGATCGTTCTGAAATTTTTAGGTTTATGACACTGTCAAAAATATATATTATGGAATTCAAGCCATTCGGATAAGAAATGTAGAAATTATAAGCACTTATCTAATTTGGGGGTGATAAACATAGGATGGAAAAAAATTTTGATGCCACTTTATGTACAGGGTCTATGGTTACTCAAATACCAAATTTGATGAATCTAGCATGAAAATTGCGGCTGTTATATGCGTTTCGTCACTTTCCGGAAAAATTGAGGGGTTTATCAAAATTTTGGGAAATTCCATTCTGTAGTTTCTAATCATTCTATTTACCAAATTTGGTGTCGATTACTTTATAAATGCCAAAGTTATGGCCAATTTATTGAAAATCGTTTTTATCGATTATCGGGCGAAGAGGGAGTGGTATCCGAAATTTGAAACAAACTCGTATTGCGTATGCTATACACGGATTCTCATGCCAAGTTTGAAGTCTGTAGCTTTTGTAGTTTCCAAGATCGGCGTGTTTATACAGACGGACAGACGGACAGTCGGACGGACGGACGGACGGACTGACGGACATGGCTATTGATGCTGATCAAGAATATATATACTTTATGGGGTCTGCCACGCCTCCTTCTGCCTGTTACATACATTGCAACAAAACTATTATACCCTTATTCCCATTTTTCAAATGGGATTAGGGTATAAAAATTGTTTTGTATATAATCCGAAACCCGTTTTCAGTTTTCATATTCATAAGATGGTTTGAGGAGATGCATTGCCTTCTCTAGACTTGCAATACGATCGAAGATGGAAATAATTGAATTTATTGTCCAATGCAATAACAATTTCCTTCGACAAATAATTGGACTTCTCCTTACAACTTTCACTAAGCATAACGAAAAGGAAAGGAAAATCCAGAAAATTATGTGTATACTTACTTCCCGAAAAGCAACGCTGTGCGGTTTTGTCGTCTACCTAGAATACCTTCTCTTGGCTTTATTAGTTGTGTATGAGTGTAGCGTGTGGTTGTGGGCGTGGGTGGGTGTGCCCATATGAAGTGTACATATGTGTCTGTGTGTGTGCAAGCGTATGAAGCATTTCCTTTAAGTACAAGAAAGCGACGTCGCGACGAGTTAGGAAAACGCGCAACAAGTTGAAAACGACTTTTAAATCGCATGGCTGCCAGCGCACTATGGGAAATTTTGAGTATTTTCCGGCATTAGACCATTTTCCTGAGGTACTCAAATTGACAGTGTTGAACATCTCTTTTAAATCAGAAAATTACGCCTAATATTAAATTTGTTTGATGTTCACTCTTCCCGAACATCAAGTGTATAGCATTTTAATAGCCTTATCCCAAGTTAAAATTGGTATGAAGGGTATGTTATATAAGGGTATTAAGTTTATCAACACCAAATTTGGTATTTAGGTTTATAATTAGAAACTGCAGAATGGAATTTTCAAAATTTTGATTGAAAATCTTGGATAGTGACGAAATGTGAATAACAGCCGCAATTTTTATGATAGAGTCATGAAACTCGGTACGAAGGTGCCCATAAACCTTATGGAAAAAGTCGCATCCAAAATTGTTTTCCATCCCAATTTTGGGAAACCTAAATAAATTATGTGCTAATAAGTTCTATGATCCTTATCAAAATTCCAGAATATGTATTCATGACTGAGTCATTAACCAATGCTGAACAGTTCAGAACGATCAGATCATAAAGCCAAAGTTATAGCACTCAGAAGTGGCCGAATCGGGCTAAAGTGGCAAAAGGTGAAAAATGCATTATGTTATCTGGTGGCTAAGCTTTTATAGCAAATCGGCACGAAATTCGGCGTATATGTTCGATTTGCTGATGCTCAAAATTATAATTATTATATGGCCATAATAACCCTTTCGGGTCGAAGCCTGAAGCCCTATTTTCCTCTATTTCTGCTTCCTTCACTGAAGAACTTTTTTTACGTGGGTGGATTTCAAATCCTACGCTACAATCTAGTTTTTCTGGGGCGGGACTCGAACCTCGCAACTCTTGTTTGGCGGGACAGTGCGCTGTCCACTGGACCACCGAGGCCCCACAATGCTCAAAATGCAGTGTCTCTAATTTTTGATTATCTTGTTATTATCTTGGTATCGAACAATTGCTCAAAATCGATCTTAGCTATAAGTTTCAAATTTTGTACAAATAAAATAAAGCACTTGTTTCTTTTGTCGCATTCGATACCAGAGAATTGCCCATTGTGCTTGGGCATTTGTAAATCAGAGTATATTTATTGATAAATGCTTGCCTGCACCAAGGAGGACTCGTAGGGACTGAACTCCGGCGCCGGCGCCGGCGCTTAACGCGTTTATTTAAGGTCTCAACCCAGAACATACTGCGACGTCTTTTCGCTGCCAATAAGTCGAAGTTAAATTCATGAATTTGAGTTCGGAATTCTGCAACTGGAAGCCTCATGCATGCGCCCTCACCTCCTACACCGAACCAAGGGCGTATATAGAGGGGGCTGGAACCCCCTCTATATCCCCCCCCCCTTAAATGTGTGTCTAAGACGGGGCGCCTCAGTTAGCACACACCCCACCAACGTTAAAAAGGGTTCATGAGTCAATAAAGTAGACTGAACATCAAGGAAGAAGGACGAAATTGCTTTTAAGTTTTTCTTTGGGGTCTTCATACATACATTAACATACATTCACTTTTACTTTTACAAAGTAACTTTACAAAAATTGGTTTCGATCAATGAGACAACTTGGAAAGTCGTTTAAATATTATAATAATAAAGAAACAACTGCCAAAGCTTGAATTTTTATAACTATTGAAATACAGTCGAACTTCTCTATAGTGAACTTCTATACAATTAAGTTCTCCCTATTGTGAATTCATTTCAAACACACAACTTTTTCGTTCCAATTTCATTGTATTTAAATATGACTAATGAATATATAATGAAGTGATTTTCTGGTCCCGTCAAGATTCATTATAGGGAAGTTCGACTGTATATACCATTTATTACATCTGATTTTATATTTTGATTCCATTGAAAAAGGGAAAGGAAAACTTTTGCGTTCTGCCCAAAGGTCATAACAGCCACATGATGGCTTTGTTTCTATTATACACTTGCCCGCATTACTCTATGAACACCGCCAAAATTTCCTAAAGTTCAACTTTAAAATAATTATGAATGAATGTAAAGTTTTCAATATTTTGAAACAATAGAATCACTAATTATACCCTAAGCCCTATTGAAAATTGGTATAAAGGGTATAATAAGTTTGTGCATATGTGTATGTAATAGGCAGAAGGGGGCGTGGCAGACCCCATAAAGTATATATATTCTTGATCAGGATCAATAGCGGAGTTGATTTAGCCATGTCCGTCTGTAGAGACTTCAAAATTTGGCATGAAGGTCCGTGTGTACAATACACATATCAAGTTCTGAGAATTCGATGATACCACGCCCCCTTCGCCCGATAATCGATAAATTCTTTATTCGATAAAATAGCCACAACTTTGCCATTTATTAAGCTATCGACTCTCAATTTGGTATATAGGGTCACAATTCGAAACTGCAGAATGAATTTTCCCAAAATTTTGATACACCCCTCCATTTTCCCGGAAAGTGAAATTTGGTATGTAGGTGTCCATAGATCTTATCTTATTCATATGATCGATAGATAGATTGATAAATAATAAATTAACTTATGTTATTATAAGCTTTTAATCCGATAGTTTTAAGAACATGTGGAATATCTGCTGCTATTTAATATAATGGTCAGATTCGTAAGGTCCCCACATATGTTGTACGTATTTATAAAATAAGCCCAGCATGCATGCATAGCTAGCTTATCTATATGAACAGACGTTCACACAAACTCGAAAAGTATATATCACTTATACCAATTTCATATTATGCAAAATAAAAAACTGAGAGAATAATCCTTACACCTCTTATAGATATATGGAAGTTTAAGGTACCCAAGAAATAATAATAAATGATGTAGAAGTCGTTATCAAGAATTTTTTTACTTTAATTCTATATAAATTGAAGTTCACAATTAGCCTGAATACTGAACAACTTCTTTGTTATTTATCGTTCGACCAAATCGACAAAAAGAATCAAATAGAAATATCGTATGCTGCCATACAAATAAAAGTCGATCTTGCCCATATTTCCCATACATATACATTAGGTTAGCTTCGTTAAGAGTATGAAATGTTCGGCGTGACGAAAGATAATCCTTCCCTCCTTTTTTATCAAATTTTATTTTTTTTTATTAACTTTGGGTTAATATTGTTGCGAGCGTCTATGACTTAATAATAATATTCGACCCATCCAGCTTGATGCCCAGCATGGGCCATACGCTTCCCTGCTCAAAGGAACCGCCCTAGGAAATAATAAAGCCGATAATTGAATTGTGTTTTGTATTCGTCTATTAGCGTCCTGGCCACGCCGCGAGCATCTCGGGCATTTCGCCTCTGCTTGTGCTTGTGCTTGTGCTTCTGCCTTTGCTTTTGCCATTTGCTATTTGTTACTGGCCTGACTGCAATTTCAAGCGAGTTAATAGCCAAGCAAGAGCAACATCAACAACGCCAGCTTTATAAATCGCATGTAATTTAGCAAATACCCAGCACCAGCTAAAGACAAAGCGAATCGGAATGCCAATATCTGGGTAGAGAGAGAGAGAGAGTTGCCACATCGTCTCAGCTTCTCAACCGGGCTGCTCGCTGCTAGCTGCTCGCTGCACGCTTAAGTTTAATGTGCGCTTATTGGCTTATGCTGGCTGGCAACGCAGGAACATCGAAAAAGCAACACTAAAAAGGCACTGAACGAAAAATCTTGGGTGGGAAATGGATTATAAGTAGAGCAGTTAATTATCTTACAGGAGAGAAAACTATATATAGATGTGGCAGGCAATATAGTTTCGGCAAAAAATCAGGACATTTTAATGCTAATAGTGTCTAACAATAAGTAATGGATTAAAGGATAATGGGCTACTCGGCCAGTTTCGTCAGCTTGAAATTCAGCTTGGAAATGCAAGATACTATTGACAGTGTTTGGGTCCGATGCGATTTGCATCTGTTGTCAGATCTTCTCGTCAATGGAATAAGCCGACTCAACGGCGGACAGACATGCTGCTCAATATTGTTAATCAAATCAAATAAAATGGAACAAATCAAGCACTATTTGCCCTTTTTTCTGCTTTCTTCACTGAAGATCTTTTATCACGTGGGTGAATGTCAAATCCTAAGCCATAACCTAGTTTTTCTTGGAAGGTCATGATATCGACATTCGTAGGGACACTCGAACCCATACCTCTTTTTATTTCCAGGGTACATTTCTGCAGTTATTTAAGAAAAGTTGCAATGAACATTTTTGACGAGCTCAGAAATCTGAACACGCATGTGTCAAGACACGCCAGTGACAACTCTGGACAGAGTCGACATTGTTGTCCAACACGTAGTTCCACGCCTGACGTGAAGTTACGTAACGTAATGAGATTTTGTGTCAGCTTTGTGTTTTGCGGCACTTGCCGTAGCCATATAGCATTCGCCATGGTGCTCCAGCACCAGCACCAGCACCAGCACTCCATGCCATTGTCACAACGGCCATTGCCAATCGCCAACACCATCGCCAACCCATAGATTTATGCACTTCCAATGCTCAATGCCCAATGCTCAAGTTGGTGCTCTCCTACTCCTGGTTGCCGGCATAATTAAAATGCCATCCGTTGCTCGGGGAATGGGTTACGCAATGCTTACGCTCCCATTGTGTGACAAAACAGAATGCACCCACTTGGTGAATGGGTGAGTAATTTTTAACCACTCAGCAGCACCCCCTCAACACCTCCACCCCCACCGCCACATTGAGAAGTGTCGAGCCAATGCCCAAGCCCGGGTTTGAGGTGCAACTTTATTGGATTTTGAAACTATGGTTGGAATTTCAATAAATTTTGAGACATCTATCCCATTGACACGTTCACGTAGTGTTGCATTGTGGCACTATTGCAGAATTTAACCCACTCCAACAACAATTTGTATGGACTCTGATTTGCAACGAGAACAAGACCCCAAACCTTGACTTGAACTTTTAATGCGATAGCATTTAAAACATGTAAGCAAAACCGACTTCTAGACTTTTTTTTAGCAATTTAACCAAGAAATATTTATTAACATTTTAATATTAAATGTTTAGAAATTAGCTAAAAGATGTTATGTGTACTTCAATTCTATGAAAATTGATACTTACAATTAGCTTGCAGGCTGTATAATTAGGAATTAGCCGTCTTCCACACGTAAAACAGGCTAAACGCTTTTAAATTTGGTTTATTAATGGATAATGTCCAATATGTTTTGTACCGTTTTGTCCCGATTGCGTTGAATTGGTAGTACACTTTGTGGTCATTAGACCAGAACTATGGCATTAATTTGGAACTGTGTTTGAGAGTAATTAAAATCACAAGTCATGCTCTCGACTTATGTGGAGCTCGAACCGAAGACCTCTTGTTTGGCAGGAGAGTCCGCTATAAGCAACAGAATTCGCAGATCAGCACTCCGATTTGGACTATCAAATCTAAATTTCGGAAATTTAATACACAAAACACAATAAAAAGAGGATGCACAATGCTTTGCATCTTGAGCTCACTTTAATTGTGAAGTAATTTATTTAATTAACATGAACATTATCAATTTTTCAAAACGCGTTACATAAAATTTGTAAGTTACTTACAAGTTGAGTTCAAATACGCATCCCATAACAAATTTGTGTCATGTTGGATTAAAATAATTAATGTTTTAGGTGTTCATTCAGGAGGACAACCGAGCGAATAGAAAAGCAGACATGAGAACGAGCAAACAACGAACAATTATTTTAAATCAAACCAACGTGTTGGATTTGACAACATATCATTAAAGCTCAACATATTCGATAGGACAGTGCGGTCATATGCAGAAGTAGTTAGTCATCTGCTGTATGTAAAATTGAAAAAACATATTTTCCGGGTTTAAAAGATGATGACTTTGAAATTATTATGATAGATAATTATGTGGAAAAAACAGGGAAACAAAGAAAAACGTAATCCAACCCGATTTTTAGTTGTAGGATAGCTATATGATATAGTTAGTCGGTCCGGCTGGCGCCGAGAAATATACATGTTCGCACAGACAGGAGGAAATACGGACTTGTAAGTTTTCATACACTTTTCGAAGTTACAGGGAAATTTTAATACAATTTTTAGATATTTTGCGAAAAATTCTACATTAAATGCAAAATACATAGTTAGAAATTAAAGTTGAATAAAATAAAAACAAAACAATAAGAGTACAAGTCAATAGCTTGAGAAGCAGGGTCGTGGTTAAATGATAGCTATATGGTATAAAAATCCGATCCTTATGAAATTTGATAAAGCGATATATAATGATAAATGTTAAGTGTGCGTGAACGTTCAATCCAAAATGATGAAAAACATGTGAAAATGGTTTTGTTTATAAATCTCTATTTATTCTTCTATATTAATATCATTCCCTTTAAAGTAATCCCTTCCCGAAAAAATTCACTTATGCCAACGTTTATTCCAATTTTCGAAACATGCCAAATAGTCCCTTTCCGGTATAGCCATGAGCGCCCTCGTCGATTCCGCTTTTATCTCTTCAATCAACTCGAAACGCGTTCCCCGGAGTGGTCTCTTGAGTTTTGGGAACAGCCAGAAGTCACACGGAGCCAAATCAGGAGGATACGGTGGTTGCGGAACGCTATGCGTCGAATTTTGTGCGAAATGGTCACAAATAATGAGAACAAGTAAAACGATCTTTCACAACGGTTTCCACAGATTCTTTTGATATTCCGATTATATCAGTAAGGTCTCAAACAGTCAATCAAAGAT
>JBANCY010001364.1:0-11376 GCA_037040045.1 Phorticella flavipennis | reverse complement strand
GGTTGTGGCGTAGGATTTGAAATCCACCCACATAAAAATGTTCTTCAGTGAAGGAAGCAGAAATAGAGGAAAAATAGAGCTTCAGGTTTTGACCCAAAAGGGTTGTTATGGCCATATAATAATAATAATTTTTAAATACGCAGATATTAAATAATTTCAAGCTGGTTTTCAGTGGAGTTTATTTTTTCATAAATTATATAAACCTTCCAAATTGTTTCGCTTGCAATTTGTCTAAATTTAATGTAAAGAATATATATGCTTTACAACTTTGAATCTGGTTATCATTTGGAAAATATTTAGAAATTATTTTAAATCAGGATACAATTTATTTCCGTTGTCTGGAATTTCGTCTCAGCTTGAAATTTATGATATTTGTCTTTATTTCTGAACCCTACTAGGGTAAATTTCAAATCCAACGCTTAAAATTAGTTTCCATGCTGGTCCACCGAGGCCCCAATATTGTCGCACTTAAACATTTTATGTTAAGTTTAATTTTTAGGGGTTAATTAGAATGTATATTGTATGACGTATCCCAAAAACTTCATATATTCTTCAATTCATTTTTAATTCTTCAATGTGTTTCCTTATTTGATATTATAGGGTATTACAATTCTTGCTTAAAGCTACCTAAAAAATATATATTATTAGACTATTAAGTTTCTATACATCCGTAAAGTAATTTTATAATTCATGAGTTAAGGTTTGACTATATTACTATTATAAGGCCATATCAACCCTATCGGGTCAAAGCTTGAACCACTCCTTTATTTCTGCTTCCTTTACTGAAGAACTTGTTATCCGTGTGTGGATTTCAAATCCTACGCCACAACCTAGTTTTGCTAGGAGGGTCATTCCTATAGACATGAGCGGGACTCGAACCGCGCACCTCTTGTTTGGCAGGAAAATGCACTATCCTCTGGTCCACCGAGACCGCTCTTCGACTATATTGAGATTTTTATAATCTTTGTAAAAAGCAAGTAAAAACTTTTGGAACATCTGCAACATCCATAGCAAAGCTAATTTATCTATCCTTATGAACGCGTAGGTCTCAGAGACTATAAATAGCTACATCGTTTGAACTTGGCATCAAGATTCGCATATTCCAAAACTAAATCAAGTTAGGGTTGCCACGTTTCATACGCTTAACAGGCGATAAAAACGTTTATATGATATAAAAAATTACAGAAATTGACCAAAGCTGATAAGTGGATAACAGAGACACACAATTTCGAATGATGGTGAATCAGATTGTATATTTTCAAAATATTCACAGCGCTGAAGCGCTATTTGTCTTATTTCCATTTCCTTCACTGAGGATCTTTTTTACGCGGGTTGATTTCAAATCCATAGGATTTTCTTTATATTTTTATTTTTCGTAGGAGCTTAGGGCCCACTAAGTGATGTGAAAATGCGCTTATGGCAATGGCGGTATCCTGACTTTTTTCAGACATCATAGTAATAATTACTTTCGCCTTTTTTTTTTTAAAGGATTTCAATTCTGCACGAAATTTCGCTGGAATTTGAGGAAAATAATATACAATGAATTGTGTCACTCCCAAATGATATCCCTAGCTTTAACTTGGTAGTTCGTCATGAAATCCCCTTGTATATATGTAAATATAATTAATATTTAAAAAAATTATTTTTTTTGTCATTTTTTACCTTCTATCATTATTTATTTTTCTAATATTAAAAAAAAATTTTTTTTAGAAGTAAAGTAAATTTTGTAAATTATTTAAATTGGAATTCATGTTAAGAGAAAAACCAAATATCGATGGTTACTGTCAGAAGAAAGCTTGACATTGTTTCAAAAAATGTTGCGATTTTTTAGTGAATTAAGCAAAAATTATCACTAAAGAAAATTTGATATTGTTAAAAAAACCAATTCCAATTGCATTTCCAATTTCTTAAAAGCTAAAAAATGAGATGATAAATGAAATGGTAATTATGCCGCAATGATCATTAAAGAAAGCTTGATTTGTTTCGAAAAAATCTGGTTCCTGTAACGGAGGAACTTAAAAATCTATTTATTTTTTCTTACAGAAACTGTTATTAAAGCTTTATATTGTTTCAAAAATTCATGGTGCTCCTGCTAAAAGTTTCTGGATTGTATACAAATATTATTCGAAATTTTTAAGTTTTGACGGTCAATATGGCAATATTTAAATACCTCAACAGGCTGGCAGCACGACGCGAACAGCTGTTCGCTGCATATGTGTGCAATCGAAAGCGCGTTTCAAGTTATCGTCCTATCGATAGGCAGGCATTAGAAACAGCAGTTTAACATGCAGCTAACAGCCGCATTCAATGTCGTGCTGCGCGCTTCAAACAACGTTCCAACGTTTTTGTCAACTGTCAACTCTTTTTTTTGTTTTTGTTTATTGTGCGAAATAAATTCGACAAGCTGTGAACAGAGAGACAAGTGAAAAAAGCAAAAAAACGAAAAGGTGATAAATAAAAGAAAGTAAAGGAAAAGTAAAAGTTAAAGGACGTAAGACAGCGACCCCCGCGCCGCTCCACACAGGCAGCTGTTGGGCTCCACTGTTAAAGAACGCGTTGAATTAACATTTGTTGTTATTGTTGTTGTGGTTGTTGTTGTTAGTTTTCTATATTTTTTGCGAGCTTTTGTTACAGGTGTGTGTGTGCGTGTGTGTGAGGAAAACTATTAAACAGCAGTTAAAATGTATGAAAATTGTTTAAAACATAGCGAAAATCACATGTGCGTGCGAAAGTGTGTGAGTGTGTGTGTGGGTAACTGTAACTATAACTGCGCTTTAGTATATAACTAAGCAGACGCATCGAGCGCCAAGATCTGCCCAGCCAGTGGTCCCAAAAGGGAGGGTCATGTACCTCAGGGGGCCAGGGTGCCCACTTGACCGCCAGTTAGGCAGCGCCTCATTGGATAATTGTTTTCATTTATTTAATTACTTTGTACATAAGACAAGCAAAAGAGTGCAAGAAGTGTAACAGAGCCTTATATATAACTATCTATATACATACGCAGCACATAATAGACCTGCACACACACACACACACACATAGATACACCATATACTATATATCTGCGACGCAATTGAAAAGGCGTCGAAGGCCAAACAACTTTGCTGTTTTTGTTATTGCCCTCAGCCGTTGTTGTTGTTATTGTTGTTATTTCTTCTACTCTTCTCTTCTCTTCTCTTCTCTCCTCTATTCTCTAGTCTCTTTCTCTCTTTTTGGCTATTCGTTTTTGTTATTATTACAACTTCATTCGCTCTCACGCGATTTCTTCGCTCTTCACTTCTTCTCTCACGCTGCCGCCGGCAGCACCATGTGGCAACGCCGCCCCCTCTCTCTACCCCCCCCCCCCTTCTCAGGCGTCCTTCGCTCCCTCCCTCCCTTCGCAGAGGTTCCATATAGCTTCCCTAGCTGTATGTATCCGGGCGAAGTCCTTGATGTGTATCCTTGTCGCAAATGTCATATTCATGCTTACCACGCAATCGGTTCAGCTGTTGGCATTTTATGCACGCGAATACCCTACATTACTTGGCTTAGGTTTCCTTGACTTTCCCTGCCCCTAAACCACGTGCTTCGTTGTCGAACCCAAAAAAAAAATTTTGCACAATTTCAATACAATTTTCTATACTCTTTTCGCACAACTATTTTAGGAACCCGAAATCTCCAGTATGACCAGGTCAAATCCGCCCATTTGTCCGTCCGTCCGCAATTTTAGAGCTATCGTAATAAAACTAGACCCATGACCTCGTTTTGTAAGAACACATTTCCCAAAACCGGCCATAAAACAAATATCGTATTTCCCGTAACCCGGACCACTATAGCTATCTTTCGGTTTTGCCCATACTTCCCAGAATCTAGAATCTAAGGGAAACGCACCATCATAACATAAAGCTATATAAAGCAATTTCCCATGTGTTTCCAGCCATGAGATCGTAAGGAAGCACTATAATATATAGTTATCATAAAACTCCATATTGCCTCTATTTTCCAAGTTAATGCATTTAAATTTCAGAACCACTTAGTTTTCCTTATTGTCTATCGTTTCAACAAATTTCAAAAGAATCGATCTTCATGGAATAAGGAAGTTATTATTTTATGACCATAACAACCCTAGCGGGTCGCAGCCTGAAGCCCTATTTGCCTTTATTTCTGCTTCCTTCACTCAAGATTTATACGTACTACGACACAACCTAGTTTTTCCCGCCATTTAATTTTGTATATTCTGGATTTCCGAAGTATCTTTGGAGCTCTACAAGGCCTCCATCCTCAATGTCGTCTATCAGTTTCATCCGTCGACTAGCTGGTGTTGCAGTTAGCGTGGAGCGTGTTGCATATTTTGTGGTTCTTAGACCACGATTAGGAATGCATAATTTGGGAGTGATTAGAACACAAGTTATCCTCTCAACATGAGTGGGGCTTGACCCTACGACTGTTGTTTGGCGGGACAGTTCGAACCCCACTCATATCGAGTACATCATCTGTGTTTTCTTCAAACAACTCTCCCAATTAACCCCATCATAGCTTCAACATTGGACACCCCGTATACTCCTCATAATAGGCAGTAATTCTATCTGAATAATTACCAGATCGACTGAAAATATAACAACTGATTACTGAAATGAATACAATTTTGCTTTGGAAGACTCCGGTAGATTTCCCAAGCTCTTAGAATGAGATATAAGAATCGATAAAAAAATATATACATTTCGCCCCAAATCCGAAGAGTGTTAAATATTCGGCAAGCCAAATATAATGCTCCCCACTTTTTTTCTTTCAATCTTCAGAATTCCCTATATTTCATTTGCGAAGTTCTTAACATAAAACCCGTTGGTTTAGCAGTACAACTTGATAAGAATATATCGAAAATACTTTACACAGAAATACTATATACATATGTCTTTAGTTTATCTAAAATATGTGTTGGTTTTCCCAAAATAGAGGTTTTCCCGATAATTGCGCAGGTACCTTAGTGTTAAACCGAATTTCCTTAGTCTGGAGATTAGAAGCCTAAACAATCCTTGAGTTGTCTGGCAAGCACATGTTCCGAAAACTATCAAATTTCTAAGTTGTTCAATCCTTGAAGGGCTTCTCCGTTGCGATCACATTCGTCTCGCCAACATTATTCCTAGTACTAGGAAAAGGTGCTACCTGCATACAGTTTTAATCTCTTGGTTCCGAACAGGCTTCAGAATCCTTTTAAGACTCGTGCTTAGTTTTAGGTATTTGCATAGTCAAATCTTGTTTTACAACAACAATAGACCATAGAGAAGAAAGAGGATATAATCCTATTGTGCAAATGCAACAGGTAAAGGAAGTCGTCTTTGACCTTGCAACATACACAGAAATTTGTGTATAGACTTCATCCCTAAGTAGACTCGTTTTGAAACTGCCTGTTATCACAGTTCTTCAAACATCGATGTTTATTTTCAAATAAATCTTCGTTCCGCTATAATACGCTTATCTATGTAAGGTCCTGTCTCGCCTAACTTTACCTTAAGTGTTTTAGTTGTAGGTTCCATTAAGGCTATGTTAGATTTAGGGTTACCAAATTTTGTATAGCAGGGATACCAAATGATATCGTGCTGAAAATCAGCACAGTTGTTTTTAAATTTATTGTCAAATTCCCTGAAAATTCTTGATACGGAATTGAATCCTTTCCTCTGCTGAAAAAACAATCTTTTTCAAAATGTGTGATATAATTAATTATAGAACTACGTATAACACATTTGTTATTGAAGTTCTAGAAATATGAATCATTGACTTGGCATAGAAATATATTAATTTTGGAAACGATGAAAAACACGGTCAAAGATTGAAGTAGTGTGAAAACCTATGTGTATTTTATAGAGAGGCCTCTTCCAAAGTTTCTATCTTCTATTCTTTTATTACGATTGTTTTGAAATTTGTAGAATATATTCTCGAAACATCATAATATAAAAAAATCAATCTTGACATTTCAAAACCCATGCAACTCCTTAGAAAGGAAGTTTCAAAGAAAATCTCAAATCGTATTTGACGGAGTTTGTGTTACGGATGCTCCCATATAGACGATTTTCTTAATATATTCTTTCTTAATTATTTCAAATGATTATTGCATTATATAGCTGCCATTAAAAATCGGATTTGCTTACAAATCCCATGTTTTTCAAACTATTACTCAATTTTCACAGTTCAATTTGTTTATTATCTATTACTCGACGTAATTTAAAGAGTATCGGATCACTAGATCATATAGCTACTTTACGACTTAAAGTCGGGTTTGGATCTATTTCGCATGTTTTGGAAGCTTTTAAATTGCAATTTGATAACTTAAATTTTCTTATTGTCTACGTCGTCCCACGAGAGATTCTGATATCATATTCTTAGTTGTCATACAACTAAAAGTATAGGGAAATGCACATAGGGTATTTGCAAGTCGACTACTCTTAATATTGTTAGGTGCTTGTGGTAGTTTTGCTGACACCCCGGAGTTTGCGAGCTTTTCAAAGAAATCCTGAAGTTGAAGTTAGTCAAAAAAAGGCTAAATTGGCAATAATGGCTGGTTTTCTAGCTAGATGACTGGCCATATAGGCACACACACACACAGAGGGACATATCGCGACGATACCAATAACAACCCGAACGACCGACCGACCCCATATAATATTAAACTTTTGTTGTCATCCGCAACGCAGTTTCAGTTTCTTTGTTCTTCCTCTTCTCCGTTCTTCGCGTTGTTGTTGTTGTTGTTTCATTTTCTTTTAATTGAAATTGTTGTTATTTTAAGTCCATGGCGTGAGGCGTCTGACGAATGTTGCGAGAGAATTCGCGAAATACGCCCGAAAATTGCGGATTTCTCTGTTTTTGTCCCATATAAATGCAAAATATTGTTCATAATAACAATGACAACAACAACAAGTGTACGTGTTTTTCATTTTTGGACTTTTCTTTCATAAAAAGAAAAAATATTATAATAATTTTTGTTTCTTGGTAAATTGCCATATTTATTTTGTTTTCATGCAACAATATTTCATTTCTACGCAGCAGCCGGAAAATCAACTCAAATCGTCGGGGAATACTAAAACTGAATCCGATTCCCATACCGATTCCGATTCTGTTTCTGAATTATTTCTGTGGCGGAGAGTGCGACGTGGAGGAACGCCCAACGTTGTGGTTCAGTGAGAAAGTGCAAGTGTTGGCCATAGTTGGGCCCAACACAAACTGATCGATCGATACGCAAAATTCAACTAAACTAACCTAACCCAACGGAAAATTGTTAATAAACAATTATAATAATAATAATAATAATAATAATAGAGAAAATAATAACAAAAGCAGCCGGCTGCAAAATCCAAATCAAAATCAAAATCAAAGAAAATGCTACAAATTCCGCGTCCCTCACGGCTAACGCTGCTCGGAGCTGCCATTGCGCTCATCACGGTGCTTCTGATGTCCTGGTACGTAACCCATATATATCCTACATATACATCCTATATCTATATCTATATCTATACAGTACTTAGCTCTGGGCATTATATATACATATATATATATATATATACCGCACCTGCATGTCATTCAGCTGAATATTTAAGCATTTTAAGTGCGCCTCGCGCCTTTCACAATTTGGGTCACAAAACGCAAACGCATTCCCATTTCACATGCCCCCCGTACTCGTACACCCCTCCCCCTTCCCTTCCCTTCCCCCGTAATCCTAACCCGTACCCCTTGGCCCGTACTCCGTATCCCCCAACCAAGTCCATTTCCATTCCCTTTGCCCATTCCAAAAGGAAGCGAAACAAAAATACATTTTCTATAGCCGGCGACAACGCTGAGCACAACGCGTTCGCTTGACACCATGTTATAAGGTGGCCCCTTCAGGTACCTGTAGTACCTAACGAAGTTTCCCTATTGTTTCCCTAACAAAAATTATGCCCCTAAAGCACAGACTTTACTTCCCTATGCAGTACACAAGTTGCAAACCAAAGTAAACAGAACTACTTAGAGAATCATAGTATAGTCGAACTTCCCTCTAATGAATCTTGACGGGACAAGAAAATCACTTCATAATATAGAAACTTCATTATACAGAAATTATATTTATATACAATGAAATTGGAACAAAAAAGTTGTGTGCTTAAAATCAATTCATAATAGGGAGAGCTTTATTGTATAAAACTTCACCATAGAGAAGTTCGACTGTACTATTTGAAATTATATTTATGTACTTTATATAACATATTCACTTTGTTATCCCTTGATGACCCTTAAAAGTTAACTCCAGAATAATCAAGACAAAAAGAAAATAGGACTTATCATATACGTATCTTTGTATAATATATATGCTATCGTGTTCCCCAGATTTTCAGTCATTGAGACTTAACTTTCATAAAAATAGCACATAGGTTGTATTGGACCGGAACGGTTGTTCAACTATCGAGACTTAACTTTCAAATAGATCAGACATTTGCCGATAGGAACCGAAACGGACCTCTATAACTTATGACTGTCATACAACTGAAAGTTAATTTTGCCTATATTCCCTATGTTTCTTTCGCTTTTACTTTTATGCCTGAAATTTCAACAATCCACCAAGTTTCCCAAGATTTTTCATCTAAACACTAAATATACAATACTAAATTTTCTGTACAACAACTGAACAATTATCCTGAAAAAAATATACCATAAATATATAATTATTTCTTAACATCAAATCAGTTATCAATCTATTTTCTTCAAGTCCTGTTTACTTTGGGGTACATCGCTTTTGACCAGATTTAATATTTGTGCTTTCTTCAATTATTATAGTCTAAAGGAGTACAATTTTAAATGTATAACAGAGATTTTTTTCATATTATTGTACTGAATTTGATGGAAAATCGGTCAATCATATCCTAAACTTATCAAGAAGTTATTAAAAAGTCATATATTGAAAAACCTATGTTTACTTTGAGCTGTAACTTTTTTTCTATATTGTTTCTAAACGGTTTTAAGACTCCTGCATAGTTTTTATATTTGCATAGTCTACTATAGACCATAGAGCAGAAAGAGGATATAATCTTCTTGTGCAAATCCCACAGGTATACTCAAAAATTTCTGTATAGTCTTAATCCCTATGTAAAATCGTTTCGAAACTGTCTGTTGTCACAGTTTTTCAAACATCGATGTTTATTTTTAAAAAAATCTGCGTTTCGGTATAATACGCTTATCTATATAACTTCATGTCTCATCTAACTTTACCTTAGGTATTCTAGAGTTGGGTTTACCAAATTTTTTATATAAAGCTGGCAGGGACACCAAATTTTAAATTTATTGTCAAATTGCTTGAAATCTCCGAACTTGGGTTCTCTCCAAAACTTTAGCCACTTTCAAAGACTGGAGCACCTCTTATTATTCCCCCATGCTTGCCTGAAGCACTCGGCGCACTCGGAGAGCGTGCTCGGCGAGCGGGTCTGAATGAGCCAGAGAGTTAGCCTAATGAAACGTCGCGTGGCCAATTTTAAAAAGTTGCAATGTTTTATTTTAGGAATATGAACTTAAGCACATATACACGTTGCATGTGCTGTATATATACATATATATCTGTAAAGATGTATATATAAAGATATATATGCCTGATTATGTACGTGCTAGCACCTTCATTTTGGCTGTCTGGTCAGCATTGCCCTCAGTTTCCTCTCTGCCATCAGTAACGATCTGTTGCGTTGTGCTTCAGACTATATATATTTATATATATATTTTGGGCTTCCATAATTTTTACCCCCCACAATTTCAATACTCCACGTATCGGTTAAGGGCAGTGGCGCACACCGAAGGGGGCACATTTAAGAACATTGAAAACACATCCAGCATGAGAAATAAAGAATTTTGGGCTTAGATAGGCTTAAAAAACTTTCTAGGAGACATCTTGGGGTTTTTGGTATGTTACACAAAATGAAGCTGAAGTTCTTATACTCTTTTTTGGGGGTAAAAGCGTATACACCTTGGGCAGCATTGAAGGAAACGTCGTAGATCTTGTGGGTCTAAAGTTAGAAGTCTAAGAATGTTCAGAAGAACAAGGAAATCGACCATATGATTTTAGGTTTGATTTCTATGACAAATTGCTTTGGAAAAATTAGGCTTATTCGAAGGAAAAAATTCTTCATTTATCACTTTTTAGAGACATATATGTGACGGAAATGTGCTTAACTTTTCCGAATATTTAACTTTTGCGAGTCTCCACTGTATATAGGAAAGCTTTGGAAAGAGCATGAAATTTTCGGTGTGCCGCAAATAAGCCGTAAGCAAGGCTGGTGAAAATATGCCTCATTATATCCTGATCCCAATTGAAAATTGGAATGAAGGGTATAATAAGTTTGTGCAAATGTATGTAACAGTCAGAAGGAGGCGTGGCAGACCCCAAAAAGTGTATATATTCTTACACATATCAAGTTCTGAGATTTCGATGATACCACGCCCCCTTCGCCCGATAATCGACAAATTCGTTTTTCGATAACATGGGCATAACTTTGGCATACATAGAGCTATCGAAATTAAATTTGGTATATAGGGTCTTAATTAGAAACTGCAGTATGGGATTTTCCCAAAACTTTGATACACCTCTCCATCTTTCCGGAAAGTGACGAAATGTGTATAGCAGCCACAAATTTTATGCAAGAGTCATGAAATTTGGTATGGGGATGTCCAGAGACACCATGCAGAAAGGGGCATCCAACATTTTGTTTCATCACAGCTTGGCCCCAACCAAATCAGATAAATGCTTATAATCTCTACAATCCTTAGCACATAAGTGCGAATTGCAAAATATTAAGGACGATATCATCAACCAATTCTGAAAATTTCAAAAGGATCGGATCATAAACAACGAAGTTATAAAACTCAGAAATGGCCGAAAACGCGATAAAGGTGAAAAATGCATTATGTCACCTGGCGGTTAAACGTTCAAAGCTAGAAGCACAAAATTCGGAATGTAGGTTCCCATTTACGATGCGCAAAACGCATTTTCTCAAATTTTGAATGCTACGCCCCCAAATCAAAAAAAGTTGATAACAGGTGTATTTTTTTGATATAAAACAAGATTTTTAACACACGTATTTTAAAATGTATTTTGAATATATACTGAAAGTTTTAAATGGATCGTATAATAAACACAGTGGTTATTCGCAAAAGAATGCAAATGTGAATGAGATCGGTAAAAGTGTGTCTGTGTGTGTGTTTTGACTACATTGCACTGTTGGGATCAGGGTAACTCGTAGTCGAGCTCACTCGACTAGAGTTTTTTTTACTTGTTTTTGAAGTGTGAAATTATAGAAAATTTCCCCCTAAGAAATTCCAGCCACGCCACTGTCTTTTGCATATAATTGCACTGCTCTGTGCATGTGTGTGTGTGTGTGTGTGTGTGTG
>JBANCY010001363.1:0-11382 GCA_037040045.1 Phorticella flavipennis | reverse complement strand
TTCCTTTCCTTTCCTTTCCTTTCCTTTCCTTTCCTTTCCTTTCCTTTCCTTTCCTTTCCTTTCCTTTCCTTTTCTTTCCATTCTTTCCATTCCTTTCACTCACTACCAAAATGTTACCCCGACTTAAACAGAATTATCCTTTTTCATTTTTCCCAAACCCATTTGTATAGTCAATTTCCCCACCTTGTGCTTCTCTGGACTCACCATGATCTCATCAATGCATTGATTGCCATGTGGCAACTCGAATCTGGTGCGTTGATCCCGCAGCTGGGCCGCCACATTGAGCTGCTGGTGCAGATTCCGCTCAATTTGCTCCAGGGAATTGGTCAGGACATGCTCGATTTCTGCTGGCAAATGGAATGCTTCGATATTAGACCCGTCCTGCCTGTCGCTTGCTCCATCCCCTGCTGCTTACCTGTGCTGGGCATAAAGCGCCGCTTGGCCAGCTTTACATCCTCCTGTCCATCCGTTGCGCTGGATCTGGCGCCACTGCTGCTGCTGCTGCTACGCTTGAGCGTGGCGGCGTTGCTGCCACTGCTGCCGCCTCCGCCGCCGCCGCCGCCGCCGGTGGCATTATCCGGCGTCAATGGTCCCTGGCAGAAGTCACAGTCCATATCCCCAGCATCGAGGCAACTGCAGCTGTCCAGCAAGCCGGATGATGCAGACTTGGCGCCGGGTGATTTGGCAGCGGGCAGCTGCACGGGTTGCAGACCACGCAGGTGCTTGGCGGCGGTCACATTGACAACACTGACGCTCTTGGATATCGATGACTTGACGGAGGCGGTCTCCGGCGGCACCAGCGCCAGTGGTGGCGTTTTGGCATTAATTGTGCCGTGTCCGGCACTGAGGCGTGCATGGTTGATGGCGGCACTGTCCCCGTAAGCCTGGGAGCTCTGCGCCTGACTTCCCTGAGCCGGCGCTGAGTGCATCTGCTGATGTGGCGCCGGTGCTGGGACATGTGGTGTGTGCGTCAACATGGGTTGACCAAAGCTGGAGATGCCAGTCAGCGCATCATCGATGTCCTCATCATCCTCCTCGTTGTCATCATCATCCACATCCTGCTGATCCGATTCATTGTCGGAGGCGCAGTTCTGTAGGTTTTGTATGAGACACAGCACCGCCTTCTCCAGCTGCGCCGGATGCTCCGAGGCGGGCACATCGACGGTGGACGGCGGTATCTGGGTATTGATGATCACCGAGAATTTCTTCTTCATCTCCTGCACACGTCGCTTGCCCTCCTCGTCGTCCAGCAGCGTGTTGACACAGACAAAGGAGTGCACCTTGTTGGTCTCCTTATCGATCTCCAGATAACCTTTGGATTGCAGATAAATGATCTTGCCGTTGCGTGTGAACAGGCGATAGGTGGACTCGCCATATGAACTGTTGCAGTCATACACTGGAGAGGGAGAGGGAGAGAAAGGGTAGTTTAGTTGGCTCCATCGGTTGGTTGCCTCGAGCTCCCACTTACTTTGACGCAGTGCCACAATCACCCAACGCACATCGTCGTTGTGCATGAAGGTGAAGGGATTCAGATTTCGCACCTCATCCGTCATGTAGCCGGCAACGATGCCGATGCGCTGATCGCAGTCAATGATACGGCCGTCGATCAGATGCCGTGTACGATATTCCAGGGTATTCGCATCGAACAAACGATTCACGATCTTTGGCGGGCGTATTATGCGGGCACAGGCAGTCAGCACCTGGAGGAGGAAGAAGTTGGATAGGTTTATAGTTGGTAAGTGGCTTGGGGCATGTGGCATGTGGCATGTGGCAGGTGGGAGGTGGCAGGTGGCACTTACAATATCATTGCCGCTTATGGTGTGCAGGGGAATGGCATCGTCGCGTCCACGAGTGCGTCGTATCAACTGCAGGCTGGAGCTGAAGGCGTTGGACCGCACCCCGCGTGGCGCCTCGTCGCTGCGCCGAAAGCAGCCATCGATTTTGACCACTTCGTAGGCGGTCGGCTCCGAACGAGGACCAGCGCGTGCCAAGCTGTAAGAGTTATCGATATATTCATATACTTTAATCGGTACTCAATCCAAAATGAGTTTCATAAAATAATAAAGCTAAAGGGTGCACCTATCGATACCTATCGTCAACAATCGATATATCGATTAAATAATATATATAAGCATTTTCCGATATTGTTATAACTAAAGTACTTCCTATTATTAACAGAAAACAGCTGAAGTTTGCACCTTTCGATATCAATCGATATATCGATTACAAATTATATATACACATATTTTTATTGTTTTCGATATATTCATATACTTATATCGATAAAAAATCTAAAGGAATTTCTCAACAGAAAACAGATAAAGTGTGACCCTATCGATATCAATAGATAACTATCGATTAAAAAATATATATATAAGTGTTATCGATATCGAAGTAAGGGCTTGTCATGCACTTATAACTAACAATATTCAATCAAAAAACCATTTATATCCAACAACCTTATTCGAAATAGCGCAATTTCTATCAATATCGATATATATCGATAACATTTGCCAAACTTACCGCACACGAAAACTACGTCTATCCTCACGTAATTTGCGATCTATATAATCCTCCTCGGTTTTGCTGCGCTGACGTGTCTCACCGTCCCCATCCGCTGCCTCCTGGACATGGGCATCGAAGAGATTCTCCAGCTCGGTGGGTATCAGCTGTTGCTTGAGCATTTCATGGTCATCGGGATGGGTGATCTGCAGTATGCTCTGGCCGTACATGTCCGTCTGGCAGTGCCCCAAATGCTGTTCGATGCTCGACGATATCAACAGGATGTGCCCATGACAGGTGAGCGTCAGAAAGAAGCTATCCAACATGCCCATCAGAGTATCCGTCACCTGAGGTCGCTGCTGATGCAACATTTTGCCAAAAACTAGGGGGAAAATCGAAATGAAAAATGAATTAAGCCTTATGAAATTCGACCAATTCTTGCGCTAATCCCACGCTTAAGAGGAACAGTCCCTGTCACGTTTAAAAAAACGGTTGCTGTGGGACCGTTGGCAATGTCATTTCATTTTTTTCGGTCTTTTGAGTGACCGCGAGCAAATCGAGCGTATGGAAACTCTATGAAAAAGGTGATTTTCCTTGGAAATCTTTCGATATACATATTTTCTCATCATGACCATAACAACCCAATTGAGTCACAGCCTGAAGCACTATTTGTCCTTTTATTTCTGCTTCCTTCACTGAAGATTTTTTTCTATTAAGTGTGGATTTCAAATCTGACGCCATAACCTAGTTTTTTTTCTAAGAGTGTCATGCTACATGAGACTTATTCGAGCCCACACCTCTTGTTTGGCAGAACAGTGCATTACCCATTGGTCCCGATCCGAGGCCCCCAATTGACGTTACACCCCACAAAACTAATATCCAGCATTTCCCACCTTAAAATTCCCATTTAGCATCAATTACTCTCCAGCATCATAAAGTTTAAGCTCATAGACTTGTCTTCTTCAACTTCCACTCCATAACTTTGGTAAGAATCGTCTTTAAGTACTGTCCCACTCCTTTCCTTAGCTCAAAAACTACCTTCCCAAGCCAAGCGGTACTTTTAAAATTTCTCCCCTAGAGCACTCAAGCTTTCCCCCCAAAAAAACCCATTTACAGCTTACTGACATATGTTCAGAAACCCAGAAAACTCCATTTGCCCTCTAGCCTCTTAGCACCCCTCTCACCACACCCCCTCGCTTACCATAATTAAGCCGCAATCCGTGCGCTGCAAAACGCAAAACAGCTGTTTTGTCCACGCGTCGCGGTGATTCGGCCACATGGGGCACCATCGTCGATAGCTCCTGGATGGATCCATTCAGCTTGTCACGTCGGTTCTTCTCCGCGCGATTACGTGCCTCGCGACCGCTGGAAAAAACAGAAACAACAGGAAATGCTGGGATTAGACAATGTTGCGAAATTTCCAATGCACTCGGTAAAGGGTTGAGGGGGGTATGGGACCGGAGTTACAGGCGGGGAGGTAGGGGCGGGTGTTTACTCATAGAGCGCATGACATGACAGTCTGGAAATACACAGACAAATACTAGATGGGACTAGATATGATATGCATGTCGTTGGGCGGTATATTACATGAAGTCCCCCCGACCGAATAGTCCCCATGGAGCGCTTGGTAATAGAGGAGGTGTGGGGGAAAGGGAAGGTTCTGGACGGTAGAAACAGCAGAATAATTGTCAATAATTATCGACTCAAATGGGGCCCCAACAATGCAGTCCATGTTGACTCTGTCGCTGACGTCGCTGACATCGCTGGCGTCGACTGCGCGGATCGTTGGGATCGCAAATGGCGCCAATAGTGTGCACAGTGGGCTCAAAACAAACATTACTGGAGCAAAAAACAAAAAGAGCTGCTAATGGGCTTAAGATGGTTTTTAAATTACATTCCATTTCAGTAAGGGGTCCTCGGTGGACCAGTGGATAGCCCGTTGGCACGCCAAACAAGAGGTGCGAGTTCGAGTCCCGCTCATGTCCATAGGCATGATCCTCCTAGAAATGCTAGGTTGTGGCGTAGGATTTGAAATACTCCCACCTAAAAACAGTTCTTCAGTGAAGCAAAGCCGAAATAAATAAAAATAGTGCTTCAGGCTTTGACGCGATAGGATTGTTATGGCCATATAATAATAATAATAATTTCGGGAAAGACTTAAAGTGCCCCGTTGGATTGTGCACCCAAACAAAAGATCGTGGGTTCGAGCCCCTCAGTTCGACCTGTGTTTTGTTCTCTCGTGATTTACCTCCATTTTCACTTTGCGGGGATAGCCTAATCGTCGAACCTTTTCCGTAAACTAGGGGAGCATTGGGGTCTCTGAGTACTACGCTTCCCAGCGAACTCTCAAAACTGTCTCAAAATGACAAATCTTCGATTCGAAGGATCCAGCAGCCAGTGCTCTTTGTTATGATAAATGAAATATCCTACCTTCTCCCCTATCTAAAAACCCTATCTCCCGACTATAGGTATAAGTTTCATCTGATTAATCACCAGATCGACTGAGAATAATATCGGATTACTCAAAGATTCTCAAGGTCAAATGGTTGTAAAGATGAATAAGCTGATAGAAAACGCACGAAAAGATCTACCGATGGAAAGTGGTTTTATGTGAATTCCTGCTGTAAGACTCGATCTTACGGATTTCCAAGCGCAGGATTAACATGAGCATTAATCAGCGCCCTCTTGGAGAAATTTTCAATCAAGTCGTGACACGGATGGTTCCAAAGTCTATCTATCTTTGGTGTCAAAGCACACGGTTGTATAACTTATGACGATCCCTAACAAAGGAAGCCTTTGATCAGATATCATATCTCCAAGATACACTACTCCTCTAGGTATCGCGTGTCTACTGCGTCCTGACCTTTGTTGCGATCCCTCGGGGAGCATTGCGTGGGTAGACAACTCGACCCGTGGGATCAGAAAAGTAAATTTGTTCAAGTCCCTTATCCTCAAAGGAGTCTATAAATTTTTACTGTAGAAGGAGTAATTTTGACTAGACGGACAGAAAAATTAATAGACACGGTTCATTAACCACACATACAGATATGGGGCCTCGGTGGGCCAGTGGATAGCGCACTGTCCCTCAAAACAAGATGTGTGGGTTCGATTCCCACTCATGTACTTAGCATGACCCTCCTAAAAAAACTAGGTTGTGGCGTAGGATTTGAAATCCATCCACGTAAAAAAAGATCTTCATATCGATAGGGTTCTTATAGCCACTTTAAAAAATAGATATATATATAGACTTTATTGGGTCTATCATGCGACCTTTGCCTAGTGATATATACGCATTTTAAACCTTTTTGTTAGAGCGTAGAAAGTGTTCTTCTAGGGTTAAGTTATCAGCAAAATGCATAAATAAATAAATCTCAAAATTTTCCATAACAATTTGCGACACAAACAAAACAATTGATTTTGCCCCACTGTGCAGCGAGCGTTATCGCTCGTCTAATGCGCTTTGGGCTAACGTCTTCGCGCTCTTTTTGCTATCTTCCGAGTGCACACGCTCTCCCGCTCTCTTCTATTCTCTCTCTCTCTCTGTTTTTGTGTTGCTCTCTTGCACTCTTTGCCGCTCTCTCTGCCGCTCTCTCGCTCTCTTTATCGTTGGCGTTGCCAGAGCGATTCCCATGGGGCGTATGAGTAATTCTTAGGGTAATATGAGAATCTTGCGTTTCTTTCGATTAGCAATGGCTGCCGTTTTGTTGTTGTTGTAGTTTTTGCTGTTGTTGTTGTTTTTGTTGATATTATTATTATTGTTTTTATTGTTGTTATTGTATTATTTCTATCCCCGTCGACTGATGTAATTTATTTTAAAACGCAATTGCAGAAGAAGAAGAGAGAAAAGAATCAAAACAAAAGCAAATGAAAATGCATTATCATCGTCTCCCCGAAGTCAATATACCCTACAATATACCTTGTCCCAAGGGAGTTTCGAACCTCCAACCTAATAAATTTTTCCAAAAATCAACCCTTTCCACAAATCCACTGGATTTTATTAGGGAAGCATAGTAAGAAGTTGGAATAACTAGTGTACGATGCATATCTTCCGCGTTTATTCACCGATCTTATTGAAATTTCGTGGAACGCTAGATAAAGTAAAAACATTCGGCTATATCAAATTTAAATACAATACAACAAGGGTCCTCGGTGGAGCAGTAGATAATAGCGCTGTGTCCCACCAAAGAAGAGGTCCAAGTTCGAAACCCGCTCATCGACATGAGGCATGATTCTCCTGGAAAAACCAGGTTGTGCCGTAGGACAAATCCTACCGCGTAAAAAAAAGTTATTCACTGAAGGAAGCAGAAATAAAGGAAAATAGTGCTTCAGGCTTTGACCCGATAGGGTTGGCCCTAAAATAATAATAATACAATGTGGAAACGTGAGCTTGGGGCCTCAGTGAGCCAGTGGATAGCGCACTGTCCCGCGAAACAAGAGGTGTGGATTCGAGTCCCACTCATGTACTTGGCATGACCTTCCTAGAATAACTAGGTTGCGCCGTAAGATTTGAAATCCACATACGTAAAAAAAGAGTGAATGAAGTTAGAAATAAAGGAAAAAAAGTGATTCAGACTGTGATCCGATCTGTTAGAGAAAAAAAGTGCGCTAAGTAGGTCGATATTTTGCAAATTTCATAGAATGCTAGATAATAGAGTACCAACGGTATATATTGGACTGAAATGCAATATATTTGAAAGTATAGGAAGTATGGAAATGATATATTGGCTTAATTCTTTTGAAATTTGGTGAAATGAAAGATAATAATGAATCTTAAGAGTGTATTGAATTTCAATCTAATCGCTTTAAATGGTATGGCAAATATGGGCAAAATCGACTTTTAGTACTATGACAGTACTATGAAATAGTTTTTCAACTCTTGAAATTCGGTGCATCGATAGATTATAGAATATCTTTAGAGTGTATTAAATATCAATCTAATTGGTTTAAATATATGGAAAACATCGCCTTTTAGTTCTATGATAGCTATATATAATATGTAATTGTCCTTTATAACATGATATAGATGTCCGACTATATTGAAATTTGGAGAAACAATAGGTTATAATAAATCCTGAGAGTATATAAAAAAGCATGCCAATTGCTTTAAACATCTGGCATATATGGGCAAAAATCGACTTTTAGTTCTATGACAGCTTTATTATATGGTATAGGTATGCGATTGGGATTCCAAAAACGACAGACACATGGACTATGCTGGAGATACCTTTTGGGTATATTATGTAACAAACTTCAGCTCATAGTTAATATGCCCTCTTCTAGGTAGAGGGTATAATTAATAATATAAGTTTGCCATCTACGCGAAGCGCCAGTAAAGTGCGAAATGAAAGAAGCAGCTAAATTAACAACAATGCAAAACTGTAAAGGCGCAAAAGCGATATACATACATATATCTCTCGGTATATATAGGGTATATGCATATGTTTGTACATATATCATTTATTTACTTAAGCGCAAAACTGCAGTAAACTTTTCGCATATGCCACACCACGATAGACCTATATACTATATATATATCTGCAGTATAGGGCATATGCATATGAGCTCAACAGTTATCGATAACAAACAATGCACCATGACGCTGTAATTATATTTGATATTGACCCAAGCGCTTAAGCAACTAATGTTTCCTATCAAAATTTATCAATTATTTACTATATACAAGCATGACATACAATCCTTATATCGATACAGGCTTATTATAATATTAGGAAATGCCCTTGAACAAATTTGTGTAGAAAAAGCGATAAATGTCAATGATTGACTATGAATACTATACTATATAAGCTATAAAAAAAAACTGTTATCGATAACGATAAGCTAATATATCGAAAACAATAAAACGATCATTTAAAGGAAGATAAAAAACCTTACGTATGGCTCGATTTTGAAACTATCGTTTATACTATACAAAATCTAAAATACCATATATAGAAAACAAATACATCGATAAACGATAACGATTAAATATCGGAAAACAATAAACTGTGTGGAAGGAAAGTCAATAACTTAAGATGCTCGACTAAGACTAGTTACGACTTTCAAACTATAATCGATAACGATAAACTATGAAGTGTTCCAAAAAATATGTATCGCAAATAATAATATCGATTAACGATAAACTAGAGACATAGAATCGCTGGGTATAAGGAATATTGATGCTATAGGGCAGTTATCGAGTGTCGACTTTAAAGCTGTTATCGATAACGATAAGGCTTAGACTGCTTTAAAAATATATCGAAAACATTATTATCGATTAACGATAGAAAGAATAGCTGGGTATAAGGACTGTGGATTTTTTAAGTTTATTCGTCAGTTTGAATCCAGCCTTGAAACTACTATCGATAACGAAAAACTATGAACCTATTTCAAAGATATATCGAAAACAGTAATATTGATTAATGATAGTCATCACTAAAGAAAGATAGTATATTTGGGTAGAAAGAATATCAATGATTTAAGAAGCTGCATGACAATGACACTAATATCGATAACGATAAGCCATGGATTTACTTAAAAATACATCGAAAACAATAATGTCGATTAACGATAAGCTATGGAAATATAGAATAACTGGGTACAATGAATATCAATGATGAAGACCGGTGTTGACTGTGAATTCGACCTGGAAACTATTATCGATAACGATAAACTATAGACTACTTTAAAAATATATCAAAATATCAATAATATCGGTTAACAATAACAAAAGAATGGCTGGGTATAAAGACTATCGACTTTATGAAGGTGCTTCGTTAGTTTAAATTCAGCTTTGAGACTATTATCGATAACCATAAGCCATGGATTTGGAAAATATATCGAGAACAATAATATCAATTGACGATAATGATGATCACTCGATTAGTCCTTACGGACAGACATAAAGAAATGAATTCAACTGTTATCGATGACGATAAGCTTATTTATTGATATATATAGTATTGCCATAACAACACGATCGGATTTCGGATATTTCTGGTTCCTTCACTGAAGAACTTTTTTTACATGGGTGGATTTCAAGTGCTACGCCACAACCTAGTTTTTCTAGGAGGTTCGTGCCCATTGACATGAGCGGGACTCGAACTCGCACCTCTTTTTTGGCGGAAGAGTGAGCTCTATACTGGTCCACTGAGGCCCCATATATGGTATATAGACGATAGTAAACTTTGACAAATCAATATTAAATTTGGAGATAATGAGGTCGACGAACATTGATTTGGAATAGGTGTAAATGTAACTACACTAACTTGTGTCTATAAATTACAGGGTATTTGAAGAGGGTATTTTCTGTTGAATGGATTCAATCAATTTGCAAGAGAATTGTTTTTCCTGCAAAAGAAGAAACTACTTGTGGCTGGAGAAGCTTGGAGGGATGGGTGCTGGAGGCGCTGTAACACTGTATGCGCAACTATATAATACCCCGTAAATGCGATGTGAGGTGAGGTGTATTGTGTATTTGCATTAGTCTTTGTCGCTGTGTTGGTGTTGCCCTTGAGACGTTCACTTTAGCTTCAATGGGCCCCCGGCTAAGTGGTCAGACGAGGAAGTGCAAGGTCTTGACGCCACTCGACGCGCCAACTTTGTAGCTGATTGCGAGTGCGGGGCTCTCTATCAATATATATATATATATATATATGTGTCTATATAGTATATATGTCTATATAGTATATGGTATATGCCAATAGTAACCGATGTCTCTCTAGCTATCTCTCTCTCTCTCTCTCTCTCTCCCGTTTGTTTATTTAACATGTTGCATTTGCTTCATGTCCCTCCGCGCCTGCTGCTATCTAAGCCCCAAAACTAATACTCCCCGCGCGCTGCCTAGCTATATATACCCCCACTCTCTCACTCCATCTCCCTCGCTCTCTCCTGCTCTTTCACTCTTTCATTCATACATTTGCTCTGGGCAATTTGTGCATTTGTTTTGACTGAACAACAATGTAAAGCTGCAGTTCGACGCCGCCGATTTTGATTACTCTACACCAGCCACAGCCCATATGCAATGCTTCCCACCACGCCCATCACGCCCCGACGCCCTCAGGTCCCCAACAAACCCCATCTCTCTCTCTCTCTGGACACTCTGTCCCACTCGCTCTATCGCACGCAGCCCGTGACCTTGACGTCTTACAGAAACTATACAGAAAACTAACGACCTGCAATGTAGCCTATAGTATACGACTAGCAGATACCCTGCAGCAAAAGTATACTTAGAAGCCGTTGAAAATCTTTCAAAATTCCCAATTTCAATTTGAAATTCCCTTGACGTCTTACAGAAACTATACAGAAAAGTAACGACCTGCAATGTAGCCTATAGTATACGACTAGCAGATACCCTGCAGCAAAAGTATACTTCGAAGCCGTTGAAAATCTTTCAAAATTCCCAATATAAATTTAAAATTCCCTTGATGTCTTACAGAAACTATACAGAAAACTAACGACCTGCAATGTAGCCTATGGTATACGACTAGCAGATACCCTCCGGCAATCGTTTATATCGAAGCCGTTGAAATTCTTTGAAATTCTCAATTGGTTTTGACAAAAAACGTACCAAGTTTCAACAGTTTACAATATTTTTAGTTTACCGACTTCTAACATACCCTACATATACGACTAGCAGATACCCTGCAGCAATAGTTTACATCGAAGCCTTTGAAATTCTTTCAAAATTCTCAACTTCAATTTGAAATTCTCTTGTCGTCTTACAGAAACTATACAGAAAACTAACGACCTGCCATATAGCCTACAATATACGACTAGCAGATACCCTGCAGCAAAAGTATACTTCGAAGCCGTTGAAAATCTTTCAAAATTCCCAATTTCAATTTGAAATTCCCTTGACGTCTTACAGAAACTATACAGAAA